>RJWM01020173.1:0-37695 GCA_004363535.1 Dasyprocta punctata
ACCTTGCGCCTGCCAGGGCAGGCGGTTAAGGCACTGAGCCAAACTCCCAGCCCTGTGTCAATTCTTAAAGACCAAATAATAATAGAATGTTACTCTCCAGTATGACAAAATCATTGCCATGGTTCCTAATTGATTTCAGGTTTATGCCTGAAATTCCAATACTCAGGAGGCTGAGGCAGGAAGATCAAAACAAGTTTGAAGCCAGTATGGGCTACATAGTGGGTTCAAGGCCAGGCTGAACTACATAGCAAAACCGTGCCCCCCCGCAAAAAAAAAATTACACCTCTAAAGCAAAGGTGAGGCAGAAAATAGAAACTTCCCTGAAATAATTTATATTTACCAATTCTGAAAATGTGAGTTTTCTTTTGATGTTACCAGAGGGTGGATTCAGACATTCTAGTCATGCTATAGATTCAAGCTTACTATGTTTTGTGCATTTTCCCTACAAAGAGAACCAAAAAAAATTTGAGTATCAGGTCAAGGTTCCATCTGACCAGGTCTCAAGGACTTCCCTTTGACTAAATAAAGAGATAATTAGCTTAGCCTTTTTTAAAATTTCAGTACAGAGGAACCAAAAACAGACTATCTGGTTATAAATTTAAAAGGTTCAAACAAAGACAAATTAGCTACATTTTATGTTCCAACCATATCCAGTGACTACATAACCTGATTTCTCTTCAAGCTTTGGGACACAATCCTAAGTGGTCATTCAGGATCCACATCTTGGGTTGCACTGTATGGTATGCATTATGACATGACTACCAACTATCTTAGGACACAAGAACCACACAGAAAAAAAGAGCTGCAAGCAGGCAAACTTCTAATGTTTTGACATAAAAGCACAGTAGAAAACTAAAAAACATAAAGATTCTTCAGCATAAATTCCTACCCTTCTGCACCATCCCATATGGTAGTCACCAAATTTTATTTTTAATTAATTTAAATTGAAATAGCCAAAGATATGGAACATTTTCCTCACTGCAAAAAGACATACTACACATAGTCCTACATTAAAACCATGAACGAATTTACCTGACCCATTTCCAGTCCTCAACATTTAAATGCAGTGGTAGCTCAGACACACCAAACTATGTTTTTGATCACTTCAGTGATAATAGCTCTTGATGGTTATTTTCCCCAAGGTCTCTAAACTTAAAAAAAAAAAAATTACTTATTACCTGCCCTTAAGCGATGCAATATGTATGCCTCAGAGAGTCTCATAATACAAAGAATGATTTCTCTTTCCTCTTGGAGACTGGAGAACCTACAGGCCCCAAATAAAAAACTATTAAAAACAATTACAGCTCATAAAAAAATAAGAACACCATGACCACTGCAGAGTGGTTTAAGAACATAAACCTTTTTCTTCCTTTTCAGCAAAACCTCAGTTAGCAAACATGAAGACCTTCTGCAGAGAACTTTTGAAAAATAAGTTATGGTTATTCTGGATAATGACAAATTCCTGCTTTGAAAGAACAAGGTACTGAAAAATACCCTTAACTCCATGACAACTAAATATCCAACCTCATTTTTAATGCTGTTTTCTCTAAGAAAGAATGTCAATTTCTTCCAATTTCATTCCTTTTTTTTTTAAAAAAAAGGCTATGTAATACAGGTTGGCCATGAACTCAGTATGTAGCTCAGGTTGAGCTCAAACTTGCAATGATTCCCCTGCCTCTGCCTCCCAAGTGCTAGGATTATAGGCAAGTGCCACCACATTTGGCTATTTCATTTCCTCTTAATATCTCCACTGCTCACTCACTCAATCATTTTCTAGTGGAAAGTGACAGAAGGATCCAAACACCTAATTTTGAGCAGTTGTTTAGTTTTACTTCCAAGTATCCTGGTCTAAGCATTTCCACACTGCTTTGGAAAACCAGGTTAAACTCAACGTGGGGTTTCTCGAAAGCAGCACTACTGACATTTGGAGCCAGGTCTTCTCCTGTGCACGCAGGATGTAGCAACACCCCTAGTCTATATTCACTAGATGTCAGTAATAGTTGCCTTTACTTCTAACAAACCAAGATGTTTCCAGACACTGTCAAAAGGCCCCTGAGGGTGCCAAATAGTTCATGGTTCATAATCACTACTCTGACCAAAGGCGCATTCTTGATTATCTCAGTCCTAATTCCTCACATGCAATGGATATTCCTTCAAATCTTTTCATTGAGACTTACTTTTGCCAGCCAATATTTATGGACCTCTGAGATACATCAGAATGTGAGGGGAAAAACAGGCAAGACAGATGTTATTCAAGAAGACTTCTGGGGGAATAAGTACAAAAATAACTATAATAAAAGATACCCAATGATACAACATTTTCAATTACTAATGTTTCCTGTGGAACTTCCAACTTAACAAATTAAAAACACCTTAAGGACAAAGACCATAAGTTGTCCTGGAGTACCCATAACTGGTTAATACTCAATAAAAAGAAACAATTATAAGCTATTACAACAGACAATTTCATATGGACAGTAAAAGCTCCACAGTTAAATAGGACAAGTTAACTTCTCTCAATTACAGTTCCTCTGTAAAATGGGAATTGCCAAAATGATTGCCAAAAGATTGTAAAATGATTATTGCCAAGATTAAATCAGAAAATAAATGCAAGTGTTTTCTACGTTCTGGCACACAGTAAGCATTCAGTGCATGTAAATTATCATTCCTATTGTTTTATTAGCAACAAAGCCTACTTCAAGAGGAAGAGTTTACCCTGGACTTCACTTGGTTTTTCTGCAAGATTTTTTTTTCTTTTGAGACAGGGTCTTACTATGTAGTCTGGACTGGTCTTGAATTCGCTTATGTAGCCCAGGGTGGCTTCTCAATGACCCTCCTGCCTCAGCCTCCCAAGTGCTGGGATTACAGGCAGGCACCACCACACCCAGCTTACCCTGGACTTTAATAAGAAACCTCTACATGACACAAGCAGAAATCAACTATCATCCTGTTTTCTGAGGACAAGAGAAAGGAAAGTAACTGCAAATATGTCTACCAATGTCCTGGAAGGAAGAGGTAGTCAGGGTGGGGATCATTCTCACAATCAAATTCACAAACTTACAATATATTCCTGAAGTTCTCTTAAAACCTTTCTATTTGGGCTAGGGACATAACCCAGCAATAGAGTGTTTGCCTTGCACATGTAAGGCCCTGAGTTCAATTCTAGCAATTCCAAAAAAATGAAAACAAAAACAAAAACACCTTTCTATTTAGACAAGGCAGAGCACATGCTTGTAATCCCAGCACATGGTGGTTGGGAGAAATTGCAAGTCTGAATCCTGCTTGGACAGTTTAACAAGACCCTTTCTCTCTCTCTCTCTTTTTTTTTTTTTTTTTTTTTGTGTGTGTGTGTGTGTTTGTTTGTTTTGTTTTGTTTTTCTGGTTTGTTTGTTTTGAGACTGGGTCTTGCTATATAGCCCAGGTTGACCTCAAACTTGTGGTGAACCTCCGTCCTCAGCTACCCAACTGCTGGGATTATAGGCACGCACCACCACACCTGGTCAACAAATCCTTTCTCAAAATAATTTAAAAAAGGACTAAGCATGTAACTCAATGTGAAGGCCCTGGGTTCAATCTCCTGGAGGGAGAGGGGAGCAATCACTTTCTATTCAAATGCTTGGGTATGTTTGCATAAACATACTGAAGATCTAAGGGAAAATTAAAACATGCTTAACTTATAAATATTGGCACACAGAGGGGACATGTTTATGAGAGTTATGCACCTTTATAAGAGTTTATCTGCTTAATCTTTTAGAAATTGTGATTAGGATTTCTATTGCTATAGTAGTAAATATACACTATTGGTATTAAATTTAATACAAAGGATTTAAAGTTCAAAAGAAAAAAGGCAAAAATTGTTACATGTTTTAAAGTAAAAACATAAAATCCTGAGAAAGAGCTGGGTGATTCAGTTTGGGCACGTGTATACGCATGTGTGCACATGTATGTGTGGGTGTGTGTGTGTGTGTGTGTGTGTGTGAAAATTAGGAAATGGGGCCTGGCATGGTGGTGCACGCCTGTAATCCCAGCTCTCAGGAGGCTGAGGCAGGAGGATCACCACGAGTTCAAGCCCAACCTGAACTATACAGCAAGACCCTGTCTCAAAAAAAAAAAAAAGTTAGGAAATAAAAAATATTTGGTATACAAGCAGAAAAGCCACTATGTTGGAAGTGATACAAGCCTGTAACTTCCCCTGACAGCACTAGGAGTTTAACTGAGCAAAACAGACCTGATACTCATGATGGGTAGCTGATCATAGTGTGCACCTTGGGTTTCACGGGCAAATGCTTTAAACACAGTGGCTCATGTAATCTTTCCAGCACCTCTAGTGGAAGGTTCTGTTAGTAACCACATTTTACAGGAGAGAAAACTGAGGCAGAGAAGAGATCTGCCCAAGGTCTGTGAGATAAAGTGAAGATCCAGACTTCAATCCACGCACCCTGGCTCCACAGTAACACCGCAACCACTGTACTTCAATTTGTCTATTCTCACTCGGACCTAGAAAATTATTTGCATTTTGAAGCGACCACTGCTCTACCCTCCAACACTGTATTTCAAAGAAGCATCCCTTTAATTGCATCCTGTGTGGTGGTCCTGAGGCTAACGATAAGGACAAACTGTCCCTTTCATCTTTAGACCCTGAAGTAATCCACATGGAGGAATGTGTATGAGTAGAAATGGAGACATTGTCCCAAACAAGAAAATGAGAACCCCGGAGAATCAGGGAAGTCGCCAAAATTCCTACTGCAGCCTCTATTTCCTGCCTTTGCTCTGACTACTGTGTTATTCAAGACCTCAGAGCCTATTACGACTTTGCTTCTCATCTCCCCCTCTCAAGGAGATGCAGAGGATGGCGGCAAGCTAAGGGGCCTACGTGCAGGGAGGCCAGGGCGAAGCGGGGTGTAGACAGAGGAGGGCGATGCTATCAGCTCGGACCCCGGCGGAGGGTGGAGAGGCTGGGGCAGGGGGCGGAGGTGGGGGTCAGCGGAGAGCCTGAAGCAGGGGCAGCAGGGAGGCCAGTGCGAGGCGAGGCGCGGTCGGCTAACCGAGGTGCGAGGTGAAGCGGGCTGAAGCTGGGCAGAACAACCCCGTCACGACTATCTGGGTTCATCTGAGAAAGGAAACGGCACAGGAACCGAGGCATTTCGAAACGAAGCAGAAAACAAGCTCGAGCGCACGCAGGACCCGGGTGGTAGTGGTGGCGATGGCGACGACGGCGGGACAGGGGTCGCGCCCCACAGCCACGGGGCCCTGTGCGCCAAGGGGCTGCGCGGAGGGTCCGCTGCCCCGCGAGCCCGGACAGAGCACGCGGAGGCTCGCGCCGAGGTGCGGGACCCCGAGGCCGGGCGGCACCCACCCGCCAGCGCGTGGGCCTTGCGTACCTGAGACGGCCGCCTGGCTCCCCTCCACTCCTGGGCCGTCCCCGACGCCGCCCGCCGACCCTCGGCGGACTGCGGCACTCCAAAAGCCCGAACCCTCAGCCGCCAGGCGGTCCGACATCTGCAGCCCGCGCCGGCAGCTATTCCGCCGCCAGTAGCTAGCGGCTCCGGAAACAGCCGAAGTCCGGGCGAGAGCGGCAGCGGCGAGCCGAAGAGCTGAGCGGAGCCCGGGGCCGGAAGAAGCCGTGCTATAGTCGCGGGAAAGCCCCCCGGCCCAGGGGCGGCCGCAGGAGCTCTGTCCCGCGGAGGCAGGCGACGGGGACGCGCAGAGAGTTAGTGCGTGCTTTTGGTGGCCAACCTTTAAAGTCAGGGCTTGGAAAAATCGACAAAACCTAGAGAAGAT
Source organism: Dasyprocta punctata (assembly GCA_004363535.1). NCBI lineage: Eukaryota > Metazoa > Chordata > Mammalia > Rodentia > Dasyproctidae > Dasyprocta > Dasyprocta punctata. Next base: position 5,782 of record RJWM01020173.1, read on the forward strand.
TCAGGAAGACACTACCGGAAACTGTGGTATCCATAGAGACGCTGTCGGAAGTTAAGGTTGCTAAGAGGCCTGGGTGCGTCGGCTGAACTGCATGTTTGAAATCCCAGAAGATCACTATTCTGACCCAGATGAAAATGAGAAACCAGAGCCTAAAATACGTGAAATGCCAGGACTTAATAAATTGTCCGAGGATACTCAACCATACACGGCAGAGGCAGGCGCGGAGCTTCTTTTTGAGATTGACGAAGAGCCACAGCCCCTGGAGACTGAGGAAAAGGACTTTAAAGAGGAGGAGCAAGAGAGTGAAAAGAATGTACAGCTAGAACCAACCTGGACCTCTGAAGAAGAAATTCCCAAGGAAACACAAATGGACCTATTTATTCCAGCCAAACCAGGGATCCCCCAAGTGTTGAAGTCAGAGACACTGGGAGAAATTGGAGGCAAGCTTTACAAGGATTTGAAGGTCTCTATGGATGAAAAGGGTAAAGAACCAGACCTTGAGCCACCAGAGAAGGCTAAACCAGATACCACAGAATGGGCCACAGAAATAGATACACAGTTACCAGTAGAAACCAAATCTGAGGTTTCAGAAGCCACAACCAGTGAGACAAGATTAGAGTTACTACTAGAGGAGACTGAACAGAAGGCTGCAGAGAAATTACTTGGAGAATATGAAGAAACAGATCGAGAGCCTTCAGAACTGACCAAACCAGATTTTGCAAGTGAGAAATCAAGAAAATCAATTGAAGAGGTAGATCTTCAGTTACCAAAGATAACCAAACCAGAGATTCTAGAGGAGACACAGAACAAGTCAACTGAAGAGAAAAAGATAAAGCTACCTGAGAAGACTAAACTACAGTTTCCAGACAAGGAACCAAAAATATCTATTGAAGAAACAGACTTACAGCCTCCAGAAGAGACTAAACCAGAAGTTCCAGAGGAGATGCAAAGAAAGTCAACTGAGGAGATAGAAAGACCTGTGCAGACTAAGCAAGAGTTTCCAGGCTGGAAAACAAGAAAGTCAACTGAAGAGAAGGTTCCAGAGCCACTGGAATCAGAGTTTCCTGAGCAAGAATCAGGAAAACCAATTGTCCAAACAAATCTAGAACCATCAGAAAAGACCACATTGGAGGTTCCAAAAGAGACAAAAAGAAGGTCAGATGAAGAAAAGATTCCAGAGACACCAGCAGAGACTGGATTAGTACAACTACAGGAGATCAAACCAGATGTTGAAGAGGAGACACAAAGAAAGTCAATTGAGGAGAAAGTTCCAGAGCCACTAGGGTATACTAAGCCAACAGATCAAAAAGAGAAGCAGAGGAAATTAAGTGAGAAGATAGGACTGGCACTGCCAAAGAAATTCGAGTCAGAGAAAACACTAAGAAACTCAGCTGAGGAGAGAGGCCTACAGCCACCAGAACAGACTGAATTGGAGTTTCCAAACATGGAACCAAGAAAACTAACTGAGGAAACAAGTCAAGTGTCACTACAGATGACCAAACCAGTTCAAGAGAAGAGAAAAACAGAGTCAACTGAGGAGAAAAATCTAGAGTTACCAGATGAAGCCAAATCAAGAGAAACAAGAAAGTTTGGAAAAGGAACCGACAAAATTAGAAACAACAATGCATTAGGTTCTCAGAGAGAAAGTGAAGTAGACTTACGTAGTACAGATTATGACAGTTCTCAAAAATTCTCAAAACAGCTTGAACTTGATTCCAATGAATACTCAAATTTACATTTCTCAGAGTCTCAAATGGAATTAAAAGAGTCCTTTAATGAGAAGAAAATTGTAGATTTGTCCCAAGAGTTGGAGGAACTGGTACCTAAAAATGAAGAATCCAGGCCCCAAAAAATGATGGAGCCACAATTTGAGTTTCTTAAATGGAGCCCAGAGGAGGTTGCAGAGTGGATTAGCCAGCTTGGCTTCCCTCAATACAAGGTATACAAAAATAACTTTTGAAATCTCATGCTTTTCGCCTGCCTCATATTTCCTCTACCCTGACCTGACCCCTTGCTTCTTTTTCACTAGAAGTATAGAAAAATCCTGGACTCTGAAGGAAGTAACTTGGATTTGGAGAGAGGTCCTGGGCCTTGTACATGTTAAATATATGCCCTACCACTGATCTGCACCCCTAACCTTTAACTGGTATTAATTTTGGCCTTGCCTGATGGATATTTGTATTTGGGAAAAAGAGAGAGTCACATGTGTTTGTTTCTCCTAGTAATCCCCGATTACACTTCTCTGCAATCCTTTAAAAAAGACTAAGAAATCTGTGTGAAGTGAACGTGATAACCACTATACTATGGAAACTGGACTAAGAAATTTGTATAGGCCTCTTTTCATAGAAAACTATTTTGTCCACCATAGACTTTCTGGTAGTTTGTCAGGTTGTTTTAGTGGCAATTCCCTTACCTTGAGTATTTGCTATTAATCTTAAGTATCTGCCCCCAAATATGTCAGGTATCACAAGTAGATAAGAGGATTAATATAATTTATCCAATTAACTCAAAATAGTTTTATCAAAAAATACTGTAATTATCTTAATTTGTCAATTCTAATTGTGATTGTAGGCTACCACATAAGATCTGCAATCTTGTACTTCTTGTACTAATAATATAACTGGATGAGACATAAAGCAGGGCTGAGGATATAGCTCAGTGATAGAGCACTTACCTGGCATGTGCAAGGTCCTGAGTTCAGTCTCCTGTACTGGAAACAAAAACCATGAAGCATTGTAGCATGCAGAAGAATTTTTTAAGTAGGAGCATGAAGTTTAACGAACAACTTTTAGAAGATATGTAACTTTTTTTTCTCAGTATAGAGTTGGAAACCATGATTTCTTTCCATCCGTCCTCTTTCCCTCTCTTCCTCCTCTTTTCTGTCCTCCTAATTTCAGCACATTTTAAAGTGATGTTTTTGTACTGACAGGAGTGTTTTACCGCAAACTTCATCAGTGGCAATAAACTCATCCATGTAAACTGCTCAAACCTCCCTCAGATGGGGATAACAGATTTTGAGCACATGAAGGTGAGTCATGTACAAACGCTGCCATCTGTTCCTTTTCTTCCAGTCCTGTTTCTGTGGTGTCCTTGCACTCAAAATCCCTCAAGTTCATAGTGGTTGCTCTCTCTTCTTTAATCCATACAAAGACCCCAACAACTGTCAGTTCCTTTTATGGCATTTATGTGATCTGCTTTTCTCCATACCCACTTTCAGACTGTTATGCCCTATTCTGAGGACACTGCATTTGCTCCCTGTATTTAGCCTCTCCATGGGCCCTTGGGATTGAAAGACCCTGCTTTTAGTCCCTCACTAAAATACCATTCAAAAACCTTTGGATAGCTTCTGCTTACAAGATTATCCCAACTCCTTAGGTAAGAGTTCAGTGTCCTCCACAAGTTTTCTTCAGCCACGTTTCTCCCCTTCTCTATGTGAATCTTCTGCTCCAGCATACCAAGTCTAACCCCTCATATCACAAACTTGTCTGGTGCATGCCTCCCTCTGTGTCTTTGCTCAGTTCCTCTTCCCTTCTATTACTAATAGGAATTTGAATGAGCCTTCAGAACCAATTCCTTATTCTCATCTCCCCAAGTTTTCCTCCCTTGCAATCCTACAATAACCTTTCTTCCCACTCTCATAACATTTTATGTCTCTGGTACCCCTTTAGCACTTACATTATAATATCATGTATATTTTGCCTGATTTGTTGCCTAACTTTTAAACAGGTTACAGTAACTTCTGTGGGTTTCATCTCTCCAGCACTAGCAGTCCAAGATCCCTCCCCTTTGCTTAACAATAACCTCCATTGGTAGTGTTTTGCAGTTTGTACAAAGCATCACAAACATACTTTTATTTGTAACCTTTCCTCTAGCACTGTGACCCCAACATGACAGGGTTCAGTCCTACACCCATGTCCATCAATGCTTTATCTCAATGGTTCCCAAGTGTGGATAATAGTCTCAGAAGCAGATGAGAGGTTTTTGTTTTGTTTTGTTTTGTTTTTTGTTTTAAAGGTAGATTCTTACAACCTCATGCCTGCCAGACAGGTGCTTAAGCCACTGAGCCAAACTCCCGGCCCTGGTTTTTTGAGGCAGGGTCACACTATGTAGCTCAGGCTGGCCTCACACTCGCATTGTAGCCCAAGCCGGCCTGAACTCACAACACTCCTACCTCAGTCTCCCAAGTGCTGGAATTAAAGGTGTGCGGCCACTACGCCTGGCGGAAGGTAGAGTTTTAAACTTGACCTCTAGAGATTTTAGATCATTAGGCCTATAATAAGCTCTGGAATCTGTTCCCTGGGAGTCTTCAGCAGGCCTTTGAACCATGTAACTCCATACATCATTAGGTTTGGAAAATAAGAAAACTATACTTGGTAATATTCAAGTCCTTTTACTGGCAATGAGATATAAAGAATTTCTTTAAATTATTAAACACAGAGTTCTAACTGAACATTTACTCTCTGAATTCTGCTATAGTCATTCTCTGCCAGGTGCTTACTTTATGAGTGGCACCATACATATATCATTTCACCTAATCCTCATTTTACAGAAGAGAAAACAGACCTGGAAAGGTGATGCGATTTATGAAAATAATTTAGGTAAGAGCTAGGGAAGCCAGGCTCTTCTGTGTGACTTCCCAATCACTGCACTATTTTGCCTTTATAAATCAATATTCTTATAGCCACAAATATGTATATACATAATGTGGGAAGGACCACTTATTAAATACTATACTTCCAACCATGCCCTCACATAGCTATCAAGTACTGCCAGATAAGTATCTAACTCTTTTTATGTTCAAAGATAGTGCATCTGTATTTATGAGCGCTTTTTTTTTTTTTTTTTTTTGGTCTTTTTGCGACACTGTTTCACTGTGTAGTTCAGGCTGGCCTTGAGCTCACTTTGTAACCCAGGCTGGTCTCAAACTTGCAGCAATCCTCCTGTTTCAGCCCCTGGGCACTTATGATCTCTAATTTCTACTTAAGAGTATACTGAATGCTCTAAATAAATATAAGGCAAAGAATTAACAAAATATTTGTAATTCAAACTCCTGATTTAAGCACCAAGAATTTCAGCTCTGTATCATGAAAAGATTTTTGAGAGTCTGCCAATTAATTTTGCTCTTTTGACATTCTAATTCCAAAAGTACAGTATCAATATACAATAATAAAAATTCTAATTACCCTTTTTCTGCTCTTGCAAGAAATGAGATCTTAGAAGTCCTCTGAAATCCTCAAGAATTAATGATAAACCTATCAGTCTATCCTTGTATCCCAAGAACTTTAAGCAAACTGAGATTCTTATTATCAGTCATCAGACAAATAAAGCCTCTCCTTGAAATCAATAGAGTAACATTAAAAGGTCAAGATTTAGAGGTATGTTACATAAACATTACTTAACACTTAGTTCTATATAAAAAAAGTAGTTATACTCTAAGACACAGGTATCTTTCTGGACTTCATACATGACCTTAAGTATGCTGTAGTTATCTCCTTTATTGCTAAAGGAAGCATTTTATTCATTTTTTGTTTGTTTTGCATTGCTAGGGATCCAAACCTAGGACATGTAGCATGCTAGGTAAGTGCTCTACCACTGAGCTGCACACCCAGCCTGTATGTGACATATTTTTATCCCACTGTTATAATTATATCAACTAACATATCCACAATTTGCCGCATAACAACACTTAAAGAAGTCAATCATTTATTTTAGGGACAAACCAGGTAAAAGAACATTACATTTGGTTTATCTTTCTCTCTTAGAAAATAATTCTCAAAATATCCACTAATTATATCAAATGAGGAAAAGAATGCTATGGTAAATATTTGGAGAACACAGAAGTGTAGTCTTACCAGCTTTACAATATCTCAGCAATTTTGCTGTCCTTGCCTTGTTGCAAATTATTTAAGTAGCACAAATTTACAACATGTCAGCAATTAAGACAGACCTTAATTTTTAAAAAAAAAATTATTTTGTAAATAATTTCAGTTTTACAACAGAAGAGTTGCAAAGACAGTACAGTGAGTTTCTGTTTCTTTTTTTTTTTTTTTGGCAGGGAATCAAACTCAGAGCCTCATGCTTACCTTGCAGGCACTGTGCTGCTGAGCTATATTCCCAGCACTCTGTATACTCTTAACCTAAATTCCCCAATATTAAAATTTGATGTAACTGGCTGGGAGTTTGACTCAATGGCTTAAGTGCCTGTCTGGCAGGCGCGAGGTTGTGAGTTCAATCCCTGGTGCCACACCAAAAAAAAACCAAAAAAAATGATGTAACTATGGTATATTCATTAAAACTAAGAAATTATCATTGATCTAATATTGTATTATTAACTGATGAACTTTATTCAGATTCTGCATTGTTCCCACTGATGATAATACTTTGTTCTAGGATGTACTCTGGGATACTACATTGCACTTAGCTGTCATGTTTCATTGGTCTCTTCTAGTATGTGGTGGTTTCTTGATCTTTCTATTTTGCATGAGCTTGACACTTTTGAAGATGAGTGAGCAAGTATTTTTATAAATTTCCTTCAGTTTTAGTTTCTTTGATCTTTCCCATGATTAAGGTTATGAATTTGGGAGGGGACTATCACAGCGATGATAAGCCCTTCTCATCTCATATTGGGACATTGTGTGAGTATGGTTTATTATTGGAAACATTAGCCTGATTATTTGGGTAAGGGGTGTTTGCCAGGTTTCCTTACTGTATAATGTTTTGTTTCTTGAGATGTAGTTTCACTAAGTTACCTAGGCAGTCCTTCTACCACAGTCTCCCGAGTAGCTGCTGGGGCTGCAGGTGTGGGGCCAGCTTCCTCTCTATAAAGTTACAGTGTTCCCCTTTCGTATTTTGCTCTTCAGAAATGAGTAACTAAGTCCAAGCCACATTCAAGAAGAGGAGAACTAAGCTTTACTTCCGAGAGAAGAATATCAGAGTTTAGACATATAGTAAAACTACCACAGTAATAAATATATTGGGGAAGTTAGTTTGAAGTTACACAAATATCCTGTTTATAGAGTTTTAGCCACTAATTTTAGCATTCATCAGGTGGTCTTGCCTACTCAGTTACTGCTCTGTTGTTTTAATGATGATTTTCTGTTTCCTTCATTCTTTCTATATTTAACTAGAACTCTTCTGTAAGGAACTCTTTTATACTTAATTGTCCCTTTTCCCTTATTTTTAATCTGTCTAAGCACTTATATCGGTATGAACTTATGGACATCTATTCTTTGGATTATAACCCAGTATTATTGTTTTCTTCAAATTACAGTATTGCATCTTTGACAGTTGTGAGTGCTTTTAAATAGGCTCCTATGTCATTTGAATATGCCCCATTTTTTAAAAAGGCATTTCCCTACTTTCTGACACTGCAAGTAGCTTCAGGCTTATATTGTATTTTCCTTGCTACAGTCCCAGAATCAACCATGTGTCCAGAGAATACTGGTTGATTCTTACATGGAATAGTATTTAGAAACCATGATTAGGCACTAGTTGTGTTTGTTACTGTTCTAGGCTCTGTCAGCAGAAGGATCTAGGAAATATATGTTTTATACTCACCCATGTGTACACAAATATCTATTTATTTCTATATCTATCCATATATATGTATATTAAAATAATCATGAGTTCATATTCATCTCCCTGACTCTAGTCCAACCTCCAGGGCACATTCTAACCTTCTCATCCCTCCTACCTCCAAACCTGCTTGCTTCTTTTTCTGACAGTGAAAAACCTGGCTCTCTTATCTATAAATTCTTATGCGAAACAAAGGCACCATAGAGTACAATGTTTGTGTACAGATCTTTTTGTCTTCAGCCTCACAGTATCTAGAAAAAGTACTGTTTTCCAAAGTTAAGGGGGGGCTGTGGGCTGCCTGGCAAGCCTGCCTGGCAAGCCTGAGTTTCCTAAGTTCAATTCCTGGTACTGCCCCCTCCCCGCCCCGCTACACCACCAAAAAAAAGGCAAAGTAAAGTTATTTAGATAGGCTTCTTTCTCTTCTGCCTCCTCCAGGGAATTATGTCCTAGTTTATAATACAATTAGATTCATTTATCCACACCCTATTCCATCCTGGATCCCCCAACACTCTGGATTTCTAATAGTTTTCATATAGTAAAGTAATTCTTTGTCATGTATAGTTCAATGGGTTTTAACAAATTCTATCACCTGCAACTTTTCCCTGTGTCTCCTTGATAACCAAACTATCCCTCCACACTAATCCCTGGAAACTACTGATCTATTTGTCCCTGTAATTTTGCCTTTTCTAAAGTATCACTTAGGAGCCAGATGTGATAGCACATGCCTTTAATCTCAGCATTTGGGAGGCTGAGGCAAGAGGATTGCTGCAAGTTCAAGGCCAGTCTGGACTACCTAGTGAGACCCTGTCTCAAAAAAACAAAAAAATTAATTATTTAAAAAAATAAAATGTTGCCAGGTGTGGTGGTGCACCCCTGTAATCCCAGCACTTGGGAGGCTGAGGCAGGAGGATCATTGCATATTTGAAACCAGCCTGAGCTACAAAGTGAGCTCAAGGTCAGCCTGAGCTGCATAGTGAGACCCTGTCTCAAAAAGATAAATTGATTAATTAATTAATCAAATAAAATGTCACATACATAGAATCAAGTAAATTGTAGCTGTTGGATCCAGCTTTTTTCCCTTAGCAAAATACATTTAAAATTAATCTGTTTTTACAGGAATCACAAGAAAATTTTAAGGAAACTACATCTCTGGATTTTAATGGTGATATAAATGATTTATATTTGAACCACAATAGCTGTATCTTTAGATTTGAACTAAATTATAGGTACCAGTTATGCAAATGTGCATAGCTACACACTATGGAAGGTCACTGAACTGTGCACAATAAATCAGTAATGATGATGCAAAACTAGTAATTTACAAGTAAAATTAAGAATCACAGCCTTTGAAAACCTAATCAATACAAGATACAATGATGATACAGTAATAATAGAATCTTCTTGAAAACTACAGGCATTACAGATATCTGCCTGTGGCCATGTGAAATAAGTGCTCTGCAGTGGTTCTAAGCATTGTTTATGCGCCACTATCCTAGGATGGGAAATTAAGAGCCCTTAGGAAACTCTAAAAATCTTCAAAATTATCTATTCCTAACAATCCTTAATAATTCAAGTAAATAATTACTAATTGCTCAAAGTTTCAGGAAAAAATAAAATCTGTTGTTTGTTATTTGTTCATCATAACTAAAGGAAATATTTGTTGTTTTAGGTCGATAATAGATGGTCTATCAGAGGACTCTCATTGTCTACTGGCAAACTTCAGACATAGTTTAAGTATCACTGAATTAGAGGAGGGTTAGATTGTATTTCTGTCTTTCTTTCTTTTTTTCTTTTGTTGTTTTGGGACAGGATTTTACTACACAGTTCAGGCTGGCCTTGAACTCACTTAGTAGCCCAGTCTGGCCTTGAACTCACAGTGATCCTCCTGCCTCAGCCTCCCGAGGGCTGAGATTATATGCGTGCACCACCATACCCAGTTTAGATTGTATTTCTTGATTATATACTCATACACTTTATAACACTTTTAATTTCTGTATTATCATATATTACTTGAATACTGGACTCTCTCAGCCCACAGTAGGCACAGTGCTGTGTTTATTCATACAGACTGAATATCCCTTATCCAAAATGCTTGGGACCAGAAGAGTTTCAAATATCATATTTATTTGAATTTTGAAATATCTACATATACACAATATCTTGGGGACAGCACCCACATCGAAACACTAAATTCATTTTTGTTTCATATACACCTTATACATATAGCCCGAAGGTAATTTTATACAGTATTTGTGGTGCACCTGCATTTTGATTGCAGCTCATCATGTGAGGTCAGGTATGACATTTTCCATTTGTGGCATCATGTTGGCATTCATAAAGTTTCAGATCTGGGAGCATTTTAAATTTTTTGGAGTTAGGAGCAGTGAACCTGTATTGAAGGTGTACAGGTCTCCTGGGCATCCTGGCTGTAAGCCTCAGGGAATTTGTGAGATTCCAAAAAGGATCAGGATGAGGTGTTGACCAAATGAGATGCTGAGTGTGGCATCATCAATATAAATGAGAACTCTTAAGAGCCACTTGTTTGGATCTCAATTCTTAGAAACCTCATTGCTATGAACTTCAATTAGTATTCTCGTTGGGAATGCCAGGTGACTATGGAAACTGTCTTTTACTCACAGACCATCTCTAGAGTCTAAACAAAACCAGGCTGGATAAGATTTAAGAAAAAACGTCTAACCTGCATTGCTAATCAGCAGTTTGCATCAGTTCTTGAGTTGTGTATTGCATGAATTTTACTCTTGTAACATTGACCAGTAGCTTTAATTTTTTTTTTTTTTTTGAGACAGTGTCTCAGTATGTGATCCTCCTGCCTCAGCCCCCTGAGTAGCTGGGACTATAGGCATGTATCACCATGCTTGGCTAAACACATTATCTGCTTTTATAGTTGGCCATATTGTTTATTTAAAAGAAAGAAATTAATCCATCTATGGCCATCTACTGCAAGAGGCTGCAGACATCTTTAAGTGGTACTTTAGAAAGATAATAAGTTATATGACACTTCTCTTAAGAGCTTAGTTTTTGGTAAATCCAGGCTAGTAAGTCCATGATATTATTTCATTATTTTTTCCCATTGAAATAATTTAAAGGGTTACTATTCAAGAGGGCTAGGAAACTAATTAAAGTTTTGACTTTGTTGTATTTTTACATTGGTCCCATTAAAAAATATCCTTGTATTTCAGGTTATTTCTCAGCATACAAGGGAGCTCCTGGGAATTGAAGAGCCATTATTCAAGCGCAGCATCACACTTCCCTACAGAGACAATATTGGCTTATTTTTAGAACAAAAAAGTCACACTGGGGTTAAATCTGATTCCCTGACCTTCTCTGAATTTGTCAAAGCAGCAGGATTACAGGACTATGCTCCATAAATAATCCCCTGAAGAGAATGAGGCATTAAGTTGCACTCAACTACAGAGGAGAAAAAGTCACATCGCTTACCTTGAAAGAGCAAACTAAATTACTTGGGGAAAGAGGTGTGGTCCTCTTTGGGTTTTCTTTTTTTCCTTTTCAATATGGATCAGAGGCTGGGCATGCCGGTCATGCCTGTAATCCCAGAACTTGGGAGGCTGAGGCAAGAGAGTCACCTCAAATTCAAGGCCAGCCTAGGCTACATAGTGCGTTCGAGACCAGTCTGAACCACAGAGTAAGAACTTGTTTAAAAAAAAAAATCACAGAATTACTGGTTCCATTCCTAGTTCTTTTACTTATAGCATCTTCCATTATTTGTATTTCAGTTTAGCCCTTTGTTAAAACAGAGGGCAATTCTTTTCTTTCTGGATAATTGTAAGAATTCCGGATAATTTCTAATAAATACACCTACTGGTAGGAACATGTTGAGAAAATATAATTAAAAAGAAAAATGCTTGCTACCCCAGATAATACTTCCTACAAATATAGAAAAGAAGTCTTTTATTATTGAATAAGCATTAAACTGATGCATGCATCAGGCAAGCTACTAAATAGATTGCAAAGACAAAGAAATCTCACTCTTTAAAATAGGTAGGCACAGCCTGGTGTAGTGGCACATGCCTTTAATCCCAGCACTCGGGAGGCTAAGGTAGGAGGAGTGTTGTGAGTTCAAGGCCTGCTTAGGCCACAACATGAGCACAAGGCTGGCCTGAGCTACATAGTGCAATCCTGTCTCAAAAAAACTAGGGCTGGGAGTTTGGCTTAGTGGCTTAAGTGCCTGCCTGGCAGGCATGAGGTTGTGAGTTTGATCCCCGGTGCCACAAAAAAATAAAATAATAAAATAGGTAGGCACACACTATTCTTTATAGACATATGAATTATCAGTATCCAAAGGAAAAAAAAGAAATACACATATCTTGTTGACAAACTAGAAGTTACTACATGGAGCCAGGACCCTAGGCTAACCTCTCATAGAGAAAGGGAGACTGTAACATTTGCCCCACTGCTCAAGTTTCCAAAGACTTTCGTTGGCTATAAAACTGGCAAGGGCTTAGCTTTTTAAAAGATATATAGATAGATAGATAGAGCTTCAAAACATCCATAGGATTTGCAATTCTGTCTTCCAAAAGGGAAAAAAAGGAAGTTCTCTTTAGTCATCAGAGAAAAAAAAGATTTTTAAAAATTTGCATATATGGCAGGCACTAGGTTGTGAGTTCGATCCCTGGTACCATAAAAAAAAAAAATCATCATTTAGGATCTGGGGTTTGCTTCTGTCATACTTTGTTGTTGAGACCAAATACCTGACACCCAAAGTTAAAGGAGAAAAGGTTTATTTAGCTCACAGTTCGTAGAGGTTTCAGTTCATAGTCAGCTGACTCCAGAAAAAAAGGCGCTGGCTCCAAGGGCAGGGTGGCATGGCCAAGGGGCATCACAGAAGAGAAAGTTTCTGACAAGTGGAAGGTGGGAAGGCCGCAAAGCAGCAACATAGCAAAGTAGCGAGGAATCAAGCAGCAAGCGGCAGCAGCAGCCCTTTCTCTCCCTTGTGTTCTATTCAGGCTACACACCCTTAGTGCAGGTAGCACTTACTCCCAGGGAGGGCCTTCCCATAATCTACACCCACGACTATGCCAAATCAGTCAGTGGACCAATTTAGTAATCACACACCTTTAATCCTTGCCTCACACACTCAAATCCAGTCACCTCTGAAAAAGCCCCACCTAAGACTGCAGAGTTTTGTGGGGGACAACTAGACACAAGCCATAACAGCTTATGAGGCTCCTTTTGTGGTAACTTCCAAGCTTTATAAAATGAAATTCAGGCTAAAGTCTACTCATGACTGGACTTTTCAAAAGAAATGATTAAATACTTCTTATTCCTTGAATGACCCCAGCTGTCCTCTAGTTTGCACTTTCCTGGTCTCACTTCTTAATCCAAATAACCCCTACAGGGCTAATTAACCCAAAGAACAATTATGTGCCTTGTCTAGTCTCCCCCACCTGAATAAATAGAATTTTTTTCCTACTAAGAGAAGGAACAGTACCTAAAGTTAATATTCATGCCAAGTATTAATGCTTGATGAACCTGATTTTTTCCCCACATTAAACTAAGAAGCCTCATCAGACACCATTCACATATCATACCTCTGAATTTGCCTGGCTCATGATTATGAAAAACAATGTAAATGATTACTCTAAGACCATGGTGATTTCCATGTATGGTAAGTGGTTTTGTTCAAAAGCACCTTAGCATTTGGAAAACAGTGATTCTGTTTCATGATAGAGCACAGTGATATCTTTTCCTAGCTTGATAGGGTCATTGCTGTTGTTTTCTACTCTTACTATAGTTGACAAAAAGTATTTGCAAAATATAAAGGAAATACATTTTCATCATATAACTCAGATCTCTATTTTGCAATATTCTTTTAGCCATTTAATATAAATGGCACTTTTTTTGTAAGTTGGCTTTATGGTTTAAATAGGGACAGTTTTATATAAGATAGTACCAGAAAACACATATAATTGAAATAAGCATGGAACAAGTCAATTAATATTGTTTACCAAACATTCTATCCAAAATGAATAGAATTACCATTCTGTATCCAAAATGGTAGGAAAATCAAGTTGCTGCATCATTTGTCAGCTATATACCACACAGGAAAAAAGCTGCAGTATGTAATTTTCTTGCACCAGGTATTGAACTCACAACCTTGTACCTGCCAGGGCAGGCACATAAGCCACTGAGCCAAACTCCCAGCCCTGGTTTTTTGAGGCAGGGTCGCACTATGTAGCTCAGGTCAGTCTTGCGCTCACGTTGTAGCCCAAGCCGGCCTCAAACTCACAATGCTTCTCCTACCTCAGCCTCCCAAGTGCTGGGATTAAAGGCGTGCGCCACCATGCCTGGCAAATTTTTTTTTTTTTTTTTTTTTTTTTTTTTTTTTTGTGGCACCAGGGATTGAACTCACAACTTCATGCCTACCAGACAGGTGCTTAAGCCACTGAGCCAAACTCCTGCAGTATGTAATTTTCTAATAATGGAATTGTAACCTCTTGAATTTAGTTATTAGAAGAGAAATAACTTTGTTACAACTTTTCTGGGGAAGCAGTTTAAGAATGGGCATTAGGTTTATAGTTTGACTTGGTTGTTTCTGAAAGCTAGACACACCCAAATATGTTGATGTATAGGACCTCTTGTTTATTCTACATTTGAAAGATCCACCAATACAATTTTCAAACAACACAGTCATGTTGTTACTTGTCAACTGGGGTAATCAGAAAGCAAATCTGTAAGAAGGAAAAAAAAATCCACCTCATCCCTGAGATCTCTTACTGGGATGGAGAGTCCACAGAAACCAATGGCTGGTCTTTGTTGACCAGGGAGACACCAAATGAATCACAGTATAGATGGGTAAGGTGGTCTTGGAGAACAGTACTGCTGGAGAGACGCTGGCTAAAGGGAGTTTCCTTGAGTTGCACATCAGTCAGATCAAACCAGGGGAATGGCCTGGGGTAGAAAAAAATTGTTATTTTTTTATCCATTCAATACATCTTATTTGGTTGCTAAACACATGACTGAGAAAAGACTCTCTGAACTTGAAAATATCCCAAGAGAAACTTCCAAACCTGAAAAGCAAGGCAAATTGAAATAAGACTGAAAAATACAGAACACAACACCCAAGGACCGTGGAACAATCACAACAGGTGTAGCATACACATAATAATAACCCTAGAGGAAAAAAAGGAAATGAGCAGAATATTTGAAACAAGAATGATTGTTTCCCAAAATCAAGGTCAGACAACAGACCAGAGATCCAGAAAGCAACTGAGAATATCAATTAGGGTAAGTGCTAACAACAGTAACAACCAAAACCTACATCTAGGTATTTTAAAACTATAGAAAATCAAATGAAAAATCCTGAAGAAAGCCAGAAAAAAGACTGTACCTATAGGGAAACAAAGATATGAATTAAACTGACTTATCTTTAGAACCATACAAGTAAAAAGTATTTACACAAGTAAATATAATCAACTGCACTTTGACAAGGAGACAAAAGCAATACAACGAGAAAACATAGCATTTTTAGCCAGGCAGGGTGATGCACACCTGTAATCCTAGCACTCTGGAGGCTGAGGCAGCAGGATCACTAGGAGTTCAAGGCCAGCCTGGGCTACAAAGTGAACTCAAACACACCCTGAACTGCATAGTGAAACCCTGTCTCAAAAAGACAAAAAGAAAAAGAAAACATAGCATTTTCAACAAATGATAATAGAACAACTGGACATACACATGAGAAAAAACTAATGTAGACACAGACCATACATCCTTCACAAAAATGAACTCAAAATATGACACAAATTTAAACTGGCGTGGGGGTACACACCTGTAGTCCCAGCACTAGGGAGGCTAAGGCAGGAGGATTGCTATGATTTTGTTTTTTAAGATAAGGTTTTGCTCTGTAGTTCAGGCTGGCCTTGAATTTACCAGGTAGCCTAGGCTGGCCTCCAACTCTTGGCAATCTTCCTGCCTCAGCCTACTGAGTGCTGGGATTACAGGCATTTACAGCACACCTGGTGGCTTCAAACTTTACAAAGAAAGATGATTATAAATATGGAGTGAATTTGAGAAACTACAATCATAACAGAAATACTAATATTTCATTAATACCTCTCCTTCTAAAAGATAATTTGGCTGGGCGTGGTGGCCTATGCCTTTAATACCAGCACTCAGGAGGCTGAGGTAGGTGGAGTGTTGTGAGTTCAAGGCCGGCTTGGGCTACAATGTGAGCCCAAGGCCAGTCTGAACTACATAGTGTGACCCTGCCTCAAAAAACTAGGGCCGGGAGTTTGGCTCAGTGGCTTAAGTGCCTGCCTGGCAGGCATGAGGTTGTAAGTTGAATTCCCAATGCCACAAATAAATAAATAAATAAAAAATAATTTGACAGGAATTTAGCTCATTACTTTTTCAATTTTATATGCATAAGTATACATGGGATCTTGTAAAAATGCAAATTCTCTACACATGCATCTCAGAAACACATGGAACTTTCTTCAAAATAGACCTACTAGTCCATATATCATGCTTAAATAAATATGAAAGATTCAGAATTATCCCATACATACTATAAGACTATAGTGCAATGAAATTAGAAATCAATGGCAAAAGAGACCACAGAAATTATGCAAATACATGAAAATTGATCAATACATTTTTTAATAATCAGTGTGTCATAGAAAAAATCAAAGAAGAAATCAGTTCTTGGGATCATATGTCAATGCCAGTACAATACACCAGAAACTACAGAACACAGTGAAAGCAGTTCTAAGAGGGAAGTTTATAGCTATAAATGCCCATGTCAGAAAAACACAATAAGCACAAATAAAAAATGTAATGATACACCTCAAGGTCCTAGAAAAGCAAGAACAATCCAAATCCAAAACTGTACAAGAAAGGAAATTATAAGGCAAAAATCAATGAAACTGAGGCTAAAAACTTGCGATGGGACAGAGGAAGAGCTGGCAAAGGAGAGGCCAGAGACGGGGAAAAAAAATGAGGGGATGTGAATTATCATGAAGACTAAGAGAAGAAGAGCTGGCAAAGGAGAGGCCAGAGACGGGGAAAAAATGAGGGGATGTGAATTATCATGAAGACTAAGAGAAGAAGAGCTGGCAAAGGAGAGGCCAGAGATGGGGAAAAAAATGAGGGGATGTGAATTATCATGAAGACTAAGAGAAGAGATGCTCCAGTAAGAGTGGCATATTCATTAGCCAAGGGAGAAAAGGAGTTAAAAACGTCCTGCAAATCTACTGACATGAAAGTCACTGGTAACAAGAGCAACAATTCTCAAAGACTAAAAGGATTAATTTTATAGTTATCAGTGTATAGGGAAATGGCACTTTCATGTTTATGGAGACAATTTGAGAAGCAATTTGGGAATATATATCTCCTAACCCAGAAACTGTTCCACAGATTTAGTGCAGGAATATCCAAAGCAACATTTTGTGCAAAATTTGGGGCAGGGGAAAGAAACTACATCTTGGCCTGGGGATGTAGCTCAGCAGCATAAGCACCTGCCTGGCAAGTGAGAGATCATGAGTTTGATCCCTGGTACCAAAAAAACCCAAAACAAAATTTTAAAAACTATCAAGTAGAAATAGGGGAAATAAATTTAATTAAGTAAATGTATCAGATTGAAGGCTAGGCTCATAAATGAAGTAGATATAATTTTACTAACATAGAATGATGTCTGTGTTACAGACATGTAGTTACCAGGTGTCTAGCACCATACATAGGAATCAAATATGTATGCATGTTATAATGACAATATAAATATATATTTGTAAATGCATTGATAAAATAAAGAACTTTTAGAAGTAAAATTTATGAAAAGGGATATGGAAGGCAAAGGTGGCTTTACTTTTCCACTGGCTGAATTTTTTGCAAAAATGCATTACTTTATCAATTTTTAAAAGAGAATATGAAAGGATAAAACAAAAAATCTGACAAGATGAGTACAGGAGAAATCCAAATGGCCAGCTGTCTGCCATCTTACCTTTTCTGAAACATGTTATTCATATAGACTGTGTTGACAAAGTCTGTTAACTGAAATTTGGGGCAAGATGTTTCATCTGTTTTACAGCCTTCGTAGTGCACAGAAAGAAACACTTTATTCAGAAGCTGCAGCACTTGTGAATGGGCCATGTTGCTCACTGTACAGATGTTTAGGCATGCATAGAACACTCCCTCCAACCATTTGATATTAAGGGTTATTCCCCCTATACATCAATGAAAAGATAAATAACAGTTAGCGGTAGAGAACATAGTTCCAGGGAACATAGAATAAACCCTAGCCAGTGACTAGAACCCACCTTTTTGTCAATACAGGTTGGTAATATGGACTCAAGATAAGCAAATACTCTTCCCTCCTAGGCCAACAGCTCTATTTGATCTTTGTAACACATCAGGTGTTGACTATACCCAAGGACAGATGCCACTAATGTAGAGACTACTACTGGCTCTTCCAAAATGATCTTTGCCAATGAGGAAAAGGAACTGGGGCAACTGTGAAATTACAAGGAAAAATCATTTCATCCCTAGACATTGCATTTGCCTGTTTAAATAAGCTATTTCCTCTGGGTGCTTCCAGTTCTTCCTCAAGGGATCGAATAATTAGCCCTCTTGACTAATAAGGGCTGGTTGTTTTTTTTTTGTTGTTTTGTTTTGTTTTTTTTTTTTTTGCAGCACCAGGGATCAAACTCACAACCTCGCACCAAGCCACTGAGCCAAACTCCTGGCCCTGGTTTTTTGAGGCAGTGTTGCACTATGTAGCTCAGGCTGGCCTTGCGCTCACGTTGTAGCCCAAGCCGGCCTCGAACTCACAACACTCCTCCTACCTCAGCCTCCCGAGTGCTGGGATTAAAGGCGTGCGCCACCACGCCCGGCTAATAAGGGCTGTTTTTACCACCACTGTCCCCATACTGAATCTAAATGGCTAAGAATGTGTCTAACTTGTGCTCCATCCCCATCCCCAACACACAGCATAGGGATTTAACAACATGGCAAAAAACCACAAACAAACAAACCAATATGGTAAGAGGCCAAGGGAAGAAAAATTTTAAAAGAATGCTAGAGATATAGTGAACTATTACCGGCAGGACTGTAAGGGCAGGTAGCCCGAAGAATCACAGGATCTTGGAGAGCAGCAGTAATTTCTTTATTGGCCCCCCAGATGTTGTCAAAATCCTCAGCACACTGATACTTAGGCCGCAAAATATTGGTGGTATTCAGTAGTAGTTTCAACCTGGAAGCCATCAAGATAGGGTGTGGAGTACTAGGTCTGGAATACACCCAGGCCCTGCAAAAAGACTGCTTCTTGCAGAGTACTGCTCAGAGGCAAAGCAGGTCTGGATCTGTTATATTGTTCATTCATCCACCTAACAAACACTTACTGAATGTTATAATGTGTCCAGCACTGGGACAGAAACTAGAACTACAAAAATAATATTGGACACATTTTCAGTAGTCTTTCATGTTGTTAACTGGTGGTTTCTCTTCTGCCTAATACACAGAAGAATATTATTCAGCTCCACAAAGTGGGGAGGTAACGTGCTATTACAGTTCTATACACTTGGATAGCAAAGAAAATACCCCACTCACAAGTACTACTGGGGGAACGGGAAAGGCACAATTAGAAAGATGAGTTGGATCTTTCTGCAAATCAAAGGGTCTCCTCCACATTACTATAAGGACCGACTCCAAAAGGTAGGGGCTATGGTGGAGGAGGGAAGCAGAAGTCAAAGTGAGCACCAATTCTGTTCTCACCCCAACAAGATACCTGGGGAGCGGGATGGCCGTTACGAAGCTGTACACAACACAGGTCTTCTCAAGGCTCTTTTGAATTTCTAAGCAGATATGAGGCAGCTGAGACGGCAGGCAGCAGAGGAATATCACGTTGGCCCAAACTACCAGATAGGAGTTGTGGTAAAAGCACTGGATCCCCAATTTCTGGAACTCAGCTGGGAAGGATAAGAAAGCATAGAAACAGCACAGTGCAAAGGACTTTTACCCAAACATCAACCACAGGGAGATCATTATTTTATCTTAGTAAAGTAACCCAAGCCATCTTGCCACATAAACCAGAAGACATTCCTGTCTGCCTTCTGTAAGCTATGCAGCAATGCCTGAACCCTGTTACTGAAGCAGCCGGAACCTCTGCAGCAGTGCTTGAGATTATGATGATTCACCTTTACCTTAATTTTACACCAAATGCTAACATTTTTCAAAATTTTTAAGAAAGAAAAAAAAATCTCTAAGAAACCTTTTGATTCAATTTAGTAAAGGCTTGTCATGTGCCAGATAATGTACAATGTACTTTATTACATTATTTAAGGTAATCTTCACAAGGAACTTCTGAGGAAGAGACTAATGGTATACCCATATCATAGAGGAGGAAAGTGAGGCTTCAGGAGATCTGGCTTCAGGAAGTTCTGTGACTTGCCCGAAGTGCTATAGCTCATTGGCTTAAGTTGGTAAGACTAGGAAAATGGAAGAGTAGAAAGTAGAGACTGGGAAAAGTTTGGAAAGATTCCCCAGTTTCTGTAAAGTATAAGTAAGTTAATGTTCATAGGTTTTTTTGTTTGTTTTGGTAAATGTAGAGAGTACACTGGGTATCCTGGCGCACACCTGAAACCCCAGTAGGAAGCTGAAGTGGGATGGTTGTAAGTTTCAGCCCAGCCTGCGAAACCTAGTGACCTACCAAGACAAGAAGAAAAAGAAAAAAGAAAAAAAAGAATTGGCTGGAATGTAGCTCAGTGTGAAAGCAGTGGGTTTAATCCTTGGTACTGTAATAAATAAATAAATGAATGACTAAATAAACTAAATATGATAACATGTGCTCGCATAACAACACTCACTGGTCACTGCTAGTCAATTATTTGTATTTACTACAACATGGATTTTTTTGGTAGCAGAAATCGAACTCAGGACCTCATGCTTGCCAGGCAGGTGCTGTGCTGCTGAGCTATATCCCCAGCCCTACAACACAGATTTTTGAAAAAATTTAAAATGGGGCATCTAGCCGGGTGTGGTAGCACATGCCTTTAATTCCAGCACTCAGGAGGCTGAGGCAAGAGGTTCATTGCAAGTTTGAGACCAGCTTGGGCTACAAAGTGAGTTCAAGGCCACCTTGAACTGCATAGCAAGACCTTGTCTCAAAAAGACCAAAATAAATAAAATAAAATAAAATAAAATAAAATAAAATAAAATAAAATGTACATCTGGTAGTATATTTTAAAAATTTCTGAAAAATAGAATATGACAAACATTGGAGATACGAGTTCTCATCACAATGACCAAAAATATATGAAAAAAGTGATGCCGAGGTTATCTGGATACTCATAAATCTGGGAGATAGAGAGACCTTGTCTCAAAAAAAAAAAAAAAACAAAAACAAAACTGGAAATGTAGCTCAGTGTGAATGAGCCAAGCTTAACCCCCTTCATGCTGAAAAAAAAAAAAAAACAAACCCAAAGTACATGGTTCCATTGATAAAATTCTAGAACATAATAACAAATCTATGGTGACAGAAATAACTGACATTGGTTTCTTGGGCAGGGAGCTGAAGAGAAATAGAGAAACAGGTATCACAAAAATAAAAGAAAACTTTTCAACTGTGACTGCAGTCATGGGTTTCACAGGTGTACATGTGTCCAAACTCCAAATTATACACTTGGTGTACAGCTTATTGAATACAAATACTGTCTTAGTAATGCTATACCTATTTGGATGTTGTTGTTATTTTTTGAGACAGGATCTCACTATGTAGTTCAAGTTGGTTTTGAACTCACAGCGTAGTCCAGGCTAACCTCAAACTTGCAGCAATCCTCCTGCCTCAGCCTCAGGAGTGCTGGGGTTACAGGTGTGTGCCACCACGTCCTGTGCCACCATGCCTGGCCTACACCCATACTTTGAAATGCTGTGCAATCTCAAAATCATTTCTTACATTTACATTATATTTGATCTCTTTACTGATGTAAATAAATTTTAAATCCTGGCGGGGCGGGGGACAAAGAAAAGGAGAATGGTGTGGAATGTCTGTCATTTCCAGCCACCACCCAGCCAGGCACACACGGCAGTGCCAACAGGCCCGGCTCCAAGCGTGGCACACCTGCACTGTGGGCAGCACCAGGTGTGTGTGCCCAGAGCCTGCCAGTGGAACAATGGGAGGGCTAACAAAATCATTATTTTAAGACTGTTAGATGATATGGGAATAAGCTTGTAAAACATTAAGTGGAAAAGTCAGGATACAACCTTGGGTGTGGTGGCACACACTGGTAATCCCAGTAGTAGGGAAGGCTGAGATAGGAGGATTGCCGTGAGTTTGAGGTCAGCCTGGGCTACATAGCAAGACATTGTCTCAAAAAAAAATTTTTTTAATTAAAAAAATCACATACAAATAACTAAGGACTGATATAATTAAAGAAAAAATGGGAAGGAATGCTAACCCCAATAAAATTACAGGTGGTTGTTATTTTCTTCCTTCTAGAATAATTTTCTATAATACACGTGATTTTGAATTATATTTTTTGCATGTTTAATTATTTACTTATTTATTTTTTGTGGTACTGGGGATCAAACTCACAACCTCGCACCTGCCAGGCAGGCACTTAAGCCACTGAGCCAAACTGCCAGCCCTTGCATGTTTAATTATTAACGTATAATTTACATATAGTATCACAAACAGATCTGAAGTACAGTTTGAACTTTTCTTTTTTTTTTTTTGCCGCACCGGGGATTGAACTCACAAACTTACGCCTGCTTGACAGGCACATAAGCCGCTGAGCCAAACTCCCGGCCCTGGTTTTTTGAGGCAGGGTCGCACTGTGTAGCTCAGGATGGCCTTGCGCTCATGTTGTAGCCCAAGCCAGCCTCGAACTCACAACGCACCTCCTACCTCAGCCTCCCAAGTGCTGGGATTAAAGGCGTGCACCACCACGCCCGGCTTGAACATTTTTGACAAATGCAGACATTTGTGTAATGCATACTTCTCTCAAAACATTTCCATCTCGCAGGAAAATTCTTCAGGCCCTTAGTCTATCTCCCCAGAAGCAATCATTGCATTTATTTATTTCTATCATGTAGATTAGTGAATGGAATCATTACAAACGATGTTTTTAGATTTCAGTAGTGTTTAAAATGTAAAACCAAATGCAAATACTTGAAGACTAATTCCTCCAGTTAAAAGACTTGAACTCTGTATGGAAATCTTCCCTATATCACAGACACAGAGAAATAATTCACCACCAAAAGCACAAGGAGGAGAGATGGATATAAAACATTTAAGTAGAGAAAAAACTTGCTTTAAGCAACAAGTTTAAAAGCCATTTTTAGCCAGGCGTTGTGACTTACACCTATAATCCCATCACTCGGGAGGCTGAAGCAGGATTACTGTGAGTTTGAGGCCAGGCTGGCATACAAAGTGAGTTCAAGGCCAGCCTGAACCACATAGTGAGCCCCTGTCTTAAAAAGACAATACATACATACATACATACATACATACATACATACATACATATTTCTACCATCTTTCTACCTTTTCTCAGAACTAGCAAGCTCAGAACTCAGCATGCTACACACAAGGATTCCTTTTTAAAGGGACCCTTTCAAAATGGCTTCGTCAAAACATGACCAACACAACCAACCGCCCCCCGTGTAACACAGTGTTCCTCACTCAAGGCCTCTGGCCTCCGCGTGGAGATGCGCAGGCTCTCGGCGGGGAGGGGGACGAGCTGCAGCAGCGCGCTGGTCAGCTGCTTCCCGAGATGGCCGCCTCCGATGATGCCCACTTTTAACTTCTCATTGTCGTTAGCGACCAAATCAACCGATTCACCTGAGAGTGATCTGGAATCCTGATTCTCTTGTATTAATTCTCTGAAGAATGAACAGGCAAACACACTCATAAATACGCGCTCACACTGTGGCTCTTCCTGTCAACCTCTGATGTTCGCTGCATTAATTTTCTCAAACAGAAGCCTTGATGGCACCTTCAGTATCTCAGAGACGTGGTATTTCAGTGGTGTGCCTTTTATCCAGTCTTTTAGGCAACGAAATTTTCTAAAAACTAAGTCACACCCATTTTTCAAGGGACTAAAACTGATTTAAAATACTATTGTACATCTTTTTGTTAGATGTACTTGCTTAGACACAAGGCCTGAATGTTTATCATGTCATTGACTTCAGACCACTGTTGTACACCATACTGTAAAACCATTTCATTTGTTTGTTTTGTTTTCTAGGCAGCTGTCAACATTTTTATCGTGATGAAAAACAAACCAAAAAAAGGACCTAGCATAAAATTTACTACTTAACTATTTTTAAGTGTCCATGAGTGTTAACAATGAGGACATTATCGTGCATCAGATCTCTGGAACCTTTTCATCTTGGAAAGCTGAAATTCCATATCCACTAAACAACTCATTTCCTCTTTTCCCAAACCCTGGCAATTACCATGTTTTTTGTTTGTCTGTTTGTTTTTATTTTTGTTTTTTTCTTTCCTGTTTAGCTACTTTGGATATCTCAGACAAGTAGAATCATGCAGTACTTATGATTTTGAAACTGCCTTATTTCACTTAGCATAATGTCTTCAAGCTACACCCATGTTGCAGTGTGAGAGAATTTCCTTCTTTCTAAAAGCTAAATACTATCCTATTATGTGTATACAATTTCTTTATTCATCATCAGTACATATCTAGGTGTTTCTATATCTCGGTTATGAGGAATGCTGTGATGAACATGGATATGCAAATATCTCTTTGAGATCCTGTTTTCAATTCTTTAGCATATACACCCAGAAATGCAATTTCTGGATCATATGGCAATTGTGTTTTTAATTTTTTGAGAACTTTCAAACTGCCTTCCACAGTAGCTGCACAACCTTGCATTCTTAGCAATCACATACAAGGATTCTCATCTGGTTTTCTAACAGTGGTCATTCTAACAGCAATAAGATTATATCTTAGCTGGGTGTGGTGGTGCATGCCTGTAATACAACACTTGGGAGGCTGAGGCAGGAGGATCACTGCAAGTTTGAAGCCAGCCTGGCCTACACAGTGAGTCTAAGGCCAACCTCAAAAACAAAACAAAACAAAAAATGATGATGTCTCTTTGTGGTTTTGATATGCATTTTACTGATGATTAATAATGTTTTCATATACCTGTTGGCCATTTCTATATATTCTTTGAAGAACTATTGAAGTATCATGTTTGTTTGTTTGTGACAGAGTCTCACTATGTAGCCCAGGCTGGCCTGAAACTCATGGCAATCCTCCTGTCTCAGGTTCTCAAGTGCTGGGATTACAGGGATGCGACACCACACCCAGCTAAAATACCATTCTAAAAGTTGAGTTATTTGGTTTGCTGTTGAGTTGTAGGAGGTCTTTATATACACTGGATGTTAACTCCTTATTATATATGGCATGTAAATATTTTCTCACAGTCCCTAGGTTGTTTTTATACTGTTGTTTCCTTTGCTATACAAAAGTTTTTAAGTTTGATGTAATCCTGTTTGTATATTTTTGCTTCTATTGCCTGTGTTTTTGGTGTATTTGTGAAATCAAGCCAAACCCAATGTCATGTAGTTTTCTCCCTACATTTTCTACTAGGAATTTTGCAGTCTTAAGTCTTATATTTTTAGTGCACTTCGAATTGACTTTTGTATGTGGTGCAATCTAAGAGACTGGCTTCTTTCTTTCAGATACACAAATCCTGTTTTTCCAGAACAATTTGTTGAGGAGACTATCCTTTTTTCCATTGTGTAGCCATGGCACCCGTGTTGAAGACCATATGATTATATATGTGAAGATTTATTTCTGGGCTCTATTTTTATTCTGGTGGTCTTTATGGCATCTTTATGGCAGTACCAAGCTGTTTTGATCAGTCTATCTCAGTAATACGTTTTGAAATAAAAAAAGAATAAGGTTTCCAGCTTTGTTTTTCTTTCTCAAGATTGTTTTTGCTATTCTTTGAGATTCCATATGAATTTTTTTACATTTTGACCAAAAAAGCCATTTGGGATTCTGATAAGGATTGCATTGAATCTATAGATTACTTTGGGTAGTATCAACATTTAGTACTATTAAGTCTTCTAATCCATGAACACAAGAAATCTTTCCATTTACGTTTGCCTTCTCAATCTCCTTCAGCATTGTTTTGTAGTTTTCAGTGTATAAGTTTTTCATATTTTTAAGTTTATTACTGAGTATTTTATTCTATTTGATGATGCTACTATAAGTGGGATTATTTTCTTTTCCCTGTGTGTGTCCCTCTTGGGTACTGAATCTCAAATATGCTAAGCATATATTTACCACTTAAACTATACTCACAGTTGAGACTGTTTTCTTAACTTTTTCTTCAGATTGTTCATTACATTACAGAAATGCAACTGATTTTTGAGTGCTGCTTGCATATTCTACAACTTTTATGAATGTGTTTATTGATTCTAACAATTTTTGTGGAGTCTTTAGAATTTCCCTAGATAAGATCATTCTATTGTGAACAGAGATCATTTAATTTTTCTTTTCCAATTTGGATGTCTTTTATTTATTATGCTTGCCTAATTGCTCTAGCTATGGCTTCCAGTGCTTTACTGAATGAAAGTGGTGAAAGTGGGAATTCTGGCCTTGTTTCTGACCTTAGACATAAAGCTTTTAGATTTTCATCATTGAATGTGATATTAGATTGGGCGTTTCATATATGGCATTTTTTATGTTAAGATATACTAGTTTGTAGGGTATTTTTATAATGAAAAGATTGATTTCAGCTAACTGCCTTTTCTGCATCAATTGAAATAATAATGTGACTTTGTTCTTTATTTTGTTGTTGTGGTATATTAATTTTGTATGTTGAATCATCTTTGCATTTGAGGGTAAGTTTTACTTGGTCATGGTATATAATCCTTTTAATGAGGCACTGAATTCACTTTGCTAATATTTTGTAGATGACATTGGCATCAATATTCACCAGGCATGTTGGTCTATAATTTTCTTGTATCTTTGTCTGGCTGCACGCATAAAACAAGTTTAAGAAAAACTATGTCAATTTTCCTTTAATTGTTTGATAGAATCTTCAAGTGAAGACACCTGGTCCCTACTCATTTGTTAGGAGATTTCTTTGCATACTGATCCAATATCCTTGCTAGCTATGGGTCTGGTGAATTTTTATTTTTTCAGAATTGAATCTTGGTTGGCAATAAATTCCTAGAAATTTTTTTTATTTCTTTAATGTTACCCAATTTCTTTGTATACAATTATTAATAGTCTAGATAAGGGCTTGTCAGTTTTGTTGATTTTTTTTTTTAAATCAGTTCTTGGGCTGGGGATTTAGCTCAAGTGGTGCAAGTGCCTGCCTGGCAAATACAAGGTTGTGAGTTCAATTCCCGGTACCAAAATAAATAAATAAAAATCAGTTCTTAGTTTCAATAGTATTTTCTACTGTTTTTCTATTCTCTATTTTGTTTATTTCTGCTCTAGCATTTTATAATTTCCCTTCTTTGGCTATCTTTGGATTTTCTTTTTCTTTTTCTAGTTCTTCAAGGTGTGCTATGGTATGAATGTCTGCTCCAAAACTCACGCTGAAGTTTTTTTTGATTTTTATTTTTTCATTAGTCCATGTTTGCAGGACACAGTGACTGCACTTCTCGTGGGGAGTTGGTAGCTGTGCGTTACACATCTTAATTCTGTTTTCAGCCTTTTCCCCTTGTTCCCACTTCCTTCTATCCCTTGGTGCCCTTCCCTTTCCTAAAAGATCTATCCTCCTATTTCTTATCTATTTTTCATTTTCCTCTTTATTTGTATTTTGGATTTCTCACTTAAGCAAAATTATGCGGTATGTGAGCTTATGTGCCTGATTTATTTCTCTCAACATTATGTTCTCAAGATGCATCCATTGTCCTACAAATGACTCACATTTATTATTTACAACACAGTAGTACTCCACTGTGTGTAAATACCACACTTTCTTTATCCATTTATCTGTTGATGTTCATGTAGGCCGCTTCCAGGATTTAGCTGTTATGATTATTCTATTATAAACTTGTGTGGAGGACCACCAGGACTGCTCTCCTAGAAAGAAGAGCATTTGGCTCTATTTGTGCTAAACCTGGCCCTATTTCCATGTATTGATATGTGCAGAACTGGCTAGGGTATTTCTTTATCTGAGGTGCTGAAATGTAGCCTGTAAAGCAATGGACAGGTCCGTGTTGCCCCGCCTATGGCTCCCAAGTAATATGCGTGAGTCAGGTCGAGTGACAGCTGCTCTGTCTGGCTGAGACTGAGGCCGAGGAAGAACCCATGTCTCAGGACATGAACGTTAGACACCAAAGCTGAAGCACCAGCCCCAAAACACAAGATACTCTCTCAAACTGTGCTATGCAGATTACTCTTTCTGCGCACCTCTCTCTGCATGCTGCAGAGGTGCTATGATGCCTCCTACATAGCCTGGCTCACAGCACTGATGTACTCCCCCCGCCATTCTGCAGTCACTCACCCCTGAGCCACTCCCCTCTTCGTGAATTAACAAAATCTGTATTCTGGCCTGGGTCAAGACCTTTGTTCTGCTTAGTCATCATTCTAACTGGACTTAGGACCCCCTTGGCTCCCTATAACTATAGATATGTATTTATCTCTTTATTCTCGCAGTGGGTTGCACTGGAAGTGGTAGATTGGAATTCCAATAACTTTTCCTTGAGATTACAAATATAAACTCCACCTGACCACAACAAGGTCTAGGAAGGGACTTCTATAAACCTTGTTATGTGTGTATCACAATAATGTATCATTCACATTCAGGAAAATACCTAGAAGGGGAACAGCTGGGTTGAATGAAATTTCTAGTTTTAGCTTTTTGAAGACTCCATGCTGATTTTCTTAAAGAGTATACTAGTTTACATTCCCACCAAAAACATAGAAAAGTTATTTTTCCCCCATAGTTTCTCCAGCATTTGTTACTACATGATTTCTTTTTTTCTTGTTGTTGTTGGCACTGGGGATCACATTCACAACCTCACGCCTGCAAAGCAGGTGCTTAAGCTGCTGAGCCAAACTCCCAGCCCTAGTTTTTTTGAGGCAGGGTTGCAGTATGTAGCTCAGGCCAACCTTTCCCTCACCTTGTAGCCCAAGCCAGCCTCGAACTCACAATGCTCCTCCTACCTCAGCCTCCCGAGTGCTGGGATTAAAGGTGTGCACCACCACACCCAGCTACTTCTTGATTTCTTGATGATAGCCATTCTTTCTGGAGTAAGAGAGAACTTCAGATTTATTTGCATTTTGGTAATGGCTAAAGATTTTAAACATTTTTTTCATGTATTTATTAGTGATTTGTACTTCTTCTGAGGAGTGTCTCTATTTTCACTTTCATTTCCTTTGCCAATCTTTTATTTGCTTATTTTGGGGGGCTATATTTTTTAATTTTTTAGCTATTCTAGATATTAGTCTTCTATCCAAAGAATAGCTGGCAAAACATTTTCCCATTCTCTAAGTTGTCTCTTCATTCATTCAGTTGTTTCCTTTGCTGAGCAGAAGCTTTTTAACTGGATCTGATCCCATTTATTGATTCTGGATGTTATTTCTTGGGCAACTAGGTTTCTGTTCAGAAAGTCCTTGCCTACACCTTATGTCATCAAGAGCACAACCTATTTTATCTTCCAAAAGATTGTTTCTGTTTTAACATTTAGATTTTTGATTCATTTTGATTTTAGTTTTGTATCTGATGAGATATGGGCCTAGATTCAATCTTTTGCATGTGGGTAGACAGTTTTCCCAGCACCATTTGTTTAAGAGGCTATCTTTCCTCCAACATATGTTTTTGGCCCCTTTGTCAATGATCAGATAGCTGTGGGGCTGGGGATTTAGCTCAGCACAGCGCCTGCCTGGCAAGTGAAGGTCCTGAGTTCGATTCCCAGTACAAAAAAAAAAAAAAAAAGATCAGATAGCTGAATGTGCCTGGTGTTGTTTCTGCATTCTCTTTTCTGTTCCATTGATTGTTTTTGTGCCATTACCATGAGTTGTTTTGTTTTGTTTTGTTGGCTTTTTTTGGGACAAGGTCTCACTGTGTAGCTCAGGCTGGCCTCAAACTTGCAGCAATCTTTCTGCCAAGTGTTGGGATTACAGGTGTTTGCCACTATACTCAGCTACCCTGACGTTTTTATTACTGAACTTTGGGCTTTTTTTGTTTGTTTTGTTTTTTGCGGCACCGGGGATTGAACTCACAACCTCGCGCCTGCCAGGACAGGCGCTTAAGGCGCTTAAGCCAAACTCCCAGCCCTGGTTTTTTGAGGCAGGGTCGCACTACGTAGCTCAGGCCGGCCTGGCGCTCGCGTTGTAGCCCAAGCCGGGCTCGAACTCACAACGCTCCTCCTACCTCAGCCTCCCAAGTGCTGGGATTAAAGGCGTACACCACCACGCCCGGCTTGTACTTTGTAATATAACTTGAAATCTGAGATTGTGATGTTTTTTGCTTTGTCTTTTAAAATTTTATTTATTTCCACTTTGTCGTTTCCCAGAATTGCCTTTGTTATTCTAGGTGTCTTCTGGTTCCACTTAAGTTTAGGATCGTTTTCTCTAGGTCTAGGAGGAATGTGGCTGGTATTTTGATTGAGATTGCATTAAATTTGTACATCAATTTTGGACATAGACTATTTTGATAATATTGGTTCTGTCTATTCAGGAACAGGAGACACTTTTCCATTTTCTGATGTCCTTTTTGATGTCCTGTTTCACAGTATTGTAATTTTCATTATAGAGGCCTTTCATTCCCTTGATTAGGTTAATTCCTAAATACAGTACTTAATTTTTTCTTGAAGCTACTGTAAATGCTATTGTTTTCCTAATTCCTTTCTCAATGAGTTCATTATTGGTATATAGGAATGCTTTTGGTTTTTGTGTGATTTTGTATACTGCTATATTGCTGAATTTGGTTATTAATTCTAGGAGTCTTTTAGTGGAATTTTTTGAGTCTTCAATGTAAAAGATCATGACTTTTGAAAATGATTTTTTATCCCTTCCTTTTCTATATATGTATCTTTTATTTCTTTGTCTTGCTTGATTGCTTTAACTAATGTTTCAACTAGAGTGATGATAGTGTACATTCTTGTCTTGTTCCTGATTTTAGAGGAAATACATTCAGGTTTTTTCCCATTTAATGATATGCTACAGTAGGTTTATCATAAATGGCTCATCAGATTGAGATAAATTTCTTCTGCATTGTTTTAGTTTGTGTTTTGAAACAGGGTCTCACTGTGCAGTTCAGTATATGTGCTGCTGAAGTGAGCACTCTATGCAGTTTGAGCTTCCCTTGAACTCACTATTTAGCCTAGGCTAGCCCCTGCCCTGCCCTGCCCTGGGACTTTAGGTGTGTGTACCGTGCATGCCTAGTTCCCCTTCTATACATATTTTTTTCTTCCTCTTCTCTGCCTCCTCCTCCTCCTCCATCTTCTTCTTCATCTTCTTCTTCTTCTTTAAATCAGAGATAAATGTTGGATTTTTGTCAAAGGCTTATTTTTCATCTATTAAGATGATGTGATTTTTGTCCTTGCTTCTGTTTTTGAGATGTATTACATTTATTGATTTGCGTATGATGAACCATGCTTGCATCCCAGCATGAAGCCTACTTCCTCATAATGCATGACATTTTTTATGATTTGTTCCTGTTTTCCAGTATCTTGTTAAGAATGTTTGCATCAATGTTCATTAAAGTAATTGGCCTGCGGTTCTCTTCTTGGCCTTAGTCTGATTTTGGAATCGGGGTAATGCTAGCTTCCAGGAATGACTTTGGGAGTACTTCTTTCTTATCAGTCTCATTAAAGAGTTTGAGTTGGCATTAGATGTCCTCTCAAGTTCTTGTAGAATTCGGCAGTGAAATCATTGTTGGGTCCCCTGGGCTTTTCTTAGTTGGTAGGATTTTTTTTATTATTATTACTGCCTCAGTTTATTGCTTGTTATTGAATTATTCAGAGTTTTTCTATGTTCTTAAATCTGCTCAGGTAACTCATATGTATCTAGGAATCCATTTCTTCTGACTTCAGAACGATCCAATTCATTGCAGTACAGATTTTTGAAGTAGTTACTAATGATCTTCTGGACTTCAGTGGTGTCCATTGTGACTGTATTTGCATTTCTAATTGCATCAACATGGGTCTTATCTTACCTCATTTTGGTAAAGGTTTGTCTATTTTATTTTTTTCAAAGGACTAGCTTTATTTTTTGTTTAATAAAATCCCTAGCTGGGCATGGTGGCACACACCTGTAATCCCAGCATGCAGGAGGTTGAGGCAGGAGGATCTCTGTGAGTTTGAGGCCAGCCTGCACTACATAGTGAGACCCTTCATAGTGACAAGAAAGAGGAGGAGGAGAAGGAGGAGGAGGA
>RJWM01020174.1:0-37638 GCA_004363535.1 Dasyprocta punctata
AAAAGCTGTTAGAGAAATGAGACAAATCACCTATAAAGGAAAGCCCATCAGAATTACAACAGACTTCTCAACACAAACCCTTAAGTCAAGGAGATCTTGGAGTGACATATTCCAAGTCCTGAAAGAAAATAACTTCCAACCCAGATTGACGTACCCTGCAAAACTGTCTTTCAGAATTAATGAAGTAAGATATTTGCATAACAAAAGACAACTGAAGAAATTCATGACCACAAACTAGCTCTACAATGTGTTCTGAAAGATATTATAGAGAGAGATAAAAATGTGTACAAATAAAAAAAATGTGTACAAATCTGAGAACACCAATAGCAAAAAAGTCACCAGGTAGAGCAAGCAATTAAACAGAGGGAAAGACAATGAACCAACAGCAGATAATAACATGACAAGAATAAACCAACATATGTCAGTTATAACTATCAATATAAATGGTCTTAATTTTCCAATCAAAAGAAATTGACTAACAGAAGGGATCAAGAAACAATATCCAACAATATGCTGCATTAAAAAACATATTTAACTCAAAAAGAAATTCATAGACTGAAAGTCAAAGGATGAAAACAACAGTCCATGTGACAAGAACCCAGAAAAAAGTAGGGATAGCTATTCTATTTGCAGACAATGTGAACTTTAAACCAAGACAAATCAAAAGAGATAAAGAAGGTCACTACATTACTGTAAGGGAAACAATTCAAGGGGATGAGATAACAGTCATAAATATATATACAACAGATACCAGTTCACCCAACTATATGAAATAAATATTAATGAACATGAAAAATCAAACAGGCACTAATACAATTGTAATGGGGAATCTCAATATCCACTGTCACAAATAGATCAACTAGACAAATAGATACAGCAATAAAGAAATATCAAATATTAACAGACATGAAAAATCAAATAAACACTAACATAGTTATAATAGAAGAATCTCAATATTCCAGTTCCACAAATAGATAGATCAACTAGACAAACAGATATATCACAAATAGATAAATCAACTAGACAAAAGATAATCAAGAAATATTAGAACTGAACCAAACTTTTGAATAAAAGGACTTAGTAGATGTCAACAGAGTGTTCCACCCTACAACACACATTCTTCTCAGCTACACACAGGACATTCTCCATAACAGACCACATCTTAGCTCATATAACATTTTCTTAAGTAAATGCAAAGAAATTGAAATTATCTCATGCATATTATCTGACCATAGTGCAAGGAAATTGGAAATCAATGGCAAAAGGAACCAAAAAACTCCATAAATACATAGAAATTAAGTAACACACTACTGAACAACAAACGGGTCACAGATGAAATTAAAGAAAATTAAGCAGTATCTATAACTAAATGATAATAGTGACAAAACACACTGAAACTTATGGGACACAATGAAAGCAATCCTAAGAGGGAAATTTAAAGCATAAACACCCATACCAGGACGACAGAATAAGCTCAAATAAACAACCTCATGTTGAATTTCAAACCGCTAGGAAAAAGAATAACAAGTCAAACCCAAAGCTCATATGAGAGAAGACATTATAAAGATCAAGATAGAAGTTAATTCAATTGAAACTAAGAAAACAATGTGAAGGATCAATGAATCAAAGAGTTGTTTCTTTGAAAGATTTAATAAAATTGATAAACCCTTAGCCGACCTTATCAAAAAAGAAGACTCAAATTCATGCAATTAGGGATGAAAAGGATGAAATTGCAACAGATCCTGCAGAAATCCAGAGGATCATCAATACCTACTTTGTGAAACTTTATTCTAATAATATGGGAAGTGCAGAAGAAATGGGCAGTTTCCTGGGTACGTATGAATTACCAAAGCTGAATCAAGAAGATACAAAAATCCTAAATAAACCAATATCGATCAATGAACTCAAAGATGGAATTTAAAACCTACCAACAGATAAAAGCCCAGGTTCTAATGGATTCATAGCTGAATTCTATAAGAAATTTAGGAGGGAACCTAATTCCACTACTCCTCAAATTTTTTAATGAAATAGAAAGGGAAGCAATACTCCCAAACTCATTCCTGGAAGTAACTATTGCCCTGATACCATAACCAGAAAACAATGAAACCAAAAAAGAGTACTGCAAAAATCCTCAATAAGATACTGACAAACAGAATGCACCGTCGAGAAGATTATACACCACAACCAAGTAGATTCATCCCAGCGATGCAGGTATGGTTCAACATATGCAAATCAATAAATGTAATATACTATATCAACAGAGCAAAGGACAAAAATCTCATGATCATCCTAATAGACACAAAGAAAGCATTTGACAAAGTTTAACGCTCATTCAAGATTAAAAAAAAAAAAAACCCTAAAGAAAATTGGAATAGACAGTCTTTATCTCAATCTGATAAAAGCCATCTATGACAAACCAACAACCAACATCATACTAAATGTTCAAAAACTGAAAGCTTTCATTCTAAAATCAGGAATAAGACAAGAATGTCCTGGAAACATTGGCTAGAGCAATTTTATACATGAGAAAGAAATAAAAGGAATAAAGATAGGAAAGGAATAAGTTAAATTATCATTATTTGTGGATGACATAATGCTCTACATAGAAGATCCCAAAAACTCCACCAAAAGAATTCTAGATTTAATAATCAGATTGTTTTGTTTTGTTTTGGTACTGGAGATCAAACTCAAGACCTCATGCTTTCCAGGCAAGTAGTGTGCCACTGAGCTACACCCTCAGTCCCACCTGAAAGACTTTGAGAACTGCTCTACCTGGGTAGTATTCTGAAATCTTGTCATATCTCCTTTCCCAGCCAGTTTTAGCCACACCCTACCTTTCTGTCCTGTGGGGAGCCACTGAAATTGGACATTGGTTACACGTGCAGGGCTGGAGCAAGGTTGGTCTTGAGAACAAAGGGCACCTGAGGTGAACCACGTGAGCAAGTCGCTCCAGTCCAGAGAACACCATGCCCTTATGTTACCATGCAAGCATGTTGCTAGGCTGATGGCGGTCAAGTGACATCAACTTGCCAAGTGTATAAATAGACGCATTGTGGTTGAGCAGTTCCCTTCCTCCCATACAGAGAGGAGGCTCCACCTGACCTCAGCTTTCTGTATAACGCCTTCATACTGACAATGTAGTCTTATCTTTATTTCTCCATCCTCTTGCCGTCATTTCCCCAGAAACTGTAAAAGCTGTATTGGACGTGGTACCGTCCCACACTGGAGGCCACACTGCTGGACCTTTCTGGCCACACCCTGATCATATGGGCCTCGCCTTGTACTCCTCAAGGGACTACTCCTTGTCATACATTGGCATCTGCAGGTCACTTTGCACGAATTGTCTGGGCATCCTTAGCTTTTCCCTAACCTTCTCTAGGATTGAGGCAGGATGTTACAAGACTTCAACCACTTGTTGCTTTACTGTTTTTTAAAAAATTTTGTCTTTATTGATACATGTATGTGGTATATAATGAATACATTCATTATGGGGAGGTGGTACACATATGTAACATGTCTTAATTATGTTGATGTCCCTTCCCCTCCACTCCCCTCCCTCCATGTTGCCTTGGTTCCCATCCCATTTGCAAATATTTATCTCCCTGTTTCCTACTGTCTATCTTTTATTTTGCTCTGTAATTTATTTATACTTCGGTGTTCTTACATAACAAAAACACGTGATATTTAATAAAGCTTGTGTGTCTGATTTATTTCACTTAATATCATGGGTTCAGAGTACAACCATTTTCCTACAAATAAGGCAAATGTATTCTTCTTTACAGCAAAGTAGTGTAGCAAATAGTTTATGTAGTTATCTCATGAGTAAGACTAGCTAGAGGAAGGGACTGAGATAAAGCTGGGTGATAAGAATTTGGCTAGGGATATAACTCAGTGGCACAAGTACCTGCCTGGCAAGAGTGAGGTCCTGAGTTCGATTCCAAATAGAAAAAAATAATAAAAAAGAAAAAAAGAATTAAAGTGAGAATAGACAGTGAGCTTAGGACTTTGCACCAAGAATGAACTCCCTTGAGTAAAATGGGATGCAGGCCACTCCTTACTAAAGGGAAGTGCAGCTACTCCTTACCAAACTCCTGAGTTTTGAGGAATTTAAAATGCAAAATAACCAATTTTTTATCTAAAATACATTTCCTTTGAACCTTACATGTTGAAGAACTGGGCGCGGAGCCACCTCTGAGGAATGCCTATAGAACAATTGAGCGATTCCTATGATTTGTTTCTCTATAATTAGTTCTGAATTGAGGGGCCATGGGGTTACTCACTAGGGACCCCTCCAGAAAATCCAGGAGCTCTTCTTCTACTTATTTCTAATAAAACTCTCGTAACTTTCCTTTTTGGTTTGTGACTTCATCCCTCCATGTTTGTGGAGTCATGAGTTCAGTATATATGGTACAAGTAGTACTCCATTATGTATGAATATCACATTTTCTTTATCCACTCATTTATTGATGAACATATAGGCAGCTTCCAAGATGTAGCTATTGTGATATGTCCTGCTATAAACATAGATGTGCATGTATCACTGCAATATGATGTCTTTAATTCTTTTGTGGAGATACCTAGAAGGGTAATGGCTAGATGAATGGAATTGCTAGTTGTAGCTTTTTGAGGAATCTCCATACTGATTTCCATAGTGACAGTACTAGTTTACATTCCCAGCAATGCAAAAGGGTTCATTTTTCCTGCAGCCTCACCAGTATCTGTCATTATTTGATTTCTTGATGGTAGCCATTCTTTCTGGAGTAAGGAGGAATCTCAGTTTTATTTTAATTTTCATTTCTCTAACGGTCAATGATGGTGAACATTGTTAAATGTATTTTGGCTATTTGTGCTTCTTCTGAGAAGTATCTGTTCATTTCAGTTGCCAGCCTTTTTGGTCTTTTTGTTTGGGAGATGTTGCTTGTTAAAGCCACCTTCTGATCCCTAAGAACCCCTCTACAGTCATTCCTCAGAATCTGTGAGTAATTAGTTTCACAAATCAAGATCTTCAGGTGTTCAAGTCTCTAACATAAAATGGCATAGGATTTGCATGTTACTTACACTGAGTGATGATTTCATATGTTCCATAACTTGGTGTCCACACAGTAACAGCAATTTTCACATCCTCTTACATAAAGAGGTTTTCGTGTGATCCTAAATAACCTGATGAGGTCTGCATCCCGGTTCACATTATTATCCCAAAGTCACATATTTAAAAAGAACCACACTGTGGACCCAGGTCTTCCAACTCCACGCTGTGCTCTTTCGAATACCCCCTCATATGGACAGAACTCACTGAAAGAGCAGTGGGAAGCAGTAAGACATGGATCAGGAGATCTCATAAACGCTGGGATCTAGAGTGAACAGGCAGCCTCAAAATGCAGAACCTGGAAGAGCTCCCTGCAGTCAAGAAATGAAAATGAACCTACCTCTGTTAAGTTTCTTTTGATTGTAAATAATAATTAAAAAGGCAAATGTGTTAACTACCTAGATTATGGTGATGATTTCATAGGTTTACATGCGTGTCAAAACATTTAAGTCATCACTTTAAAATATATGCAGTTTACCACATGCCAATTATACCTCAATAAAATTATCTTTAAAAGCTCAAGCAGCAGGGGCTGGGGATTTAGCTCAATGATTTAAGCGCCTGCCTGGCAAGCACAAGATTGTGAGTTTGATCCCCGGTACCAAAAATAAAACAAACAAACAAACAAAAAACTCAAGCAGCGAAAACAAACAATAAAATGGGACATTATCAAAGAAATACTAATTAAGGATCAAGAAGCTCTGGAATAACAGGAATGTGAAAAGGTTAGGGGGAGGGGGGAAAGTAGACAGAAATACAAAAACGCACGTTAAGCCTGGGCATGGAGATGCACATCTGTAACTCCAGCACTTGGGAGCCCCAGGCAGGAGATTTGCTAGAAGTTGAGGCTAGCCTGGGCTACATAATGAGTTCAAGGCCAGGCTGAACTACACAGTGAGGCCCTGTCTCAAAACAAAACAAAATGAAACAAAACAAAACACACGCATATGTTAAAAAATAGGATTGCGAGCTGGGGGTACAGCTCAGTGGTGTGTGCTTACCTTGTGCAGTACAAAGCAGAAGATCATGGGTTTACTACACAGTTGCAAAACAAAATAAAAAAGGCAAAGACAAAAACAAGCAGTATCATCAGACAAGTAAAAGGAAAACATAAAATATTTGAGGTTTAATGTCTCTAAAGTATTAATATTCCATTTCTGTGGACATTTTATTGTCTTTGTTATGTGATGGTATAAGAATCATAAACATTTAACTATATAATATAAAGCAGATTTTACAGTAAAACTCTTTATAACAATCAAATGAACTTGAGTATGTATCATCATTTTGAAAGTTATAACTTCCTAGACCAAGGAAAGTGCCTATTAATAATATAAAATGTTATTTCAATTAATTCATAGTTTCCCCAGTAGACACCTTCTCTCTTTCATGTGCAGTTGGATATCATGCACCTTCTTCCCATCCATAGGCTAAGAATTTTTCAAAACACAGTTGAGATCCTGAGCAAGGCATTACACTCTGGTAATTTCAGTTACCCAGGAGGCTTAGGCAGGGTGATCACAAATTTGAGACCAACCTCAGAGACTTAGTAAGACCCTGTCTCAGAAAATAAGATCTGGGGTTGTAGGTCAGTTCTTTCTGGGTTCCATCCCCAGTAACACACACCACACCCACGCACGTACTCACACACACACACGCACACGCATTTGAGACACAGACAATGAATACAGGATTGTACAGTCCCAGGCCTCTTTAGGCCTGGCCTCCTCTGCTAGAGTGCCCCTGCATGCATCACCAGAAAGATACCTAAACGATGAGAGTAGGAGCTGAGTAAGTCCTGATCCATGCTCTGCTGGGTTTACTAACTCCTCCACTCATCTGAAACAGGGAACCAGTTTCCCACATGTGTAAGCAGAGCCAGTAGTTGGAGGAGGTGAATGCTTCAGTCCTTCAAGAGGCACAGCCCTCTTGGATAGTTGGATATTCAAACGTATTTCCAGAAATCCCCCAACTCTTTGCAAGCCATCTGCCTACCTTCTGCCTGGCTGCTTCCAAACAGGCAGGACTCAACGCAGTCATAATTCTACTCCAGTGGCCAAACTTTATGCTTGCTCAGCAAAGGAAGAAGCAATGTCTGCTTGTGTCCCTAAATTCCTGACATGTTATCTGACACAAATTAGGATTTAAGAAGTATTTATGGAGAAGAAAAGGGAAAATCCCAGCATTTGGGAGACTGAGACAACAGGATCACCCTGAGTTCGAGGCCAGCCTGGGCTACATAGTTAGTCCCAGGTCAGGGTCCACTACCTCACAAAACCTTGTCTCAAACAAAAACAAAAAGAACAGGAAAAAGAGAGGGAGGGAAAAAGGAAGGGAGTGTACTAGCCTTCTTACTGATCATCTTTCTTCCCTTTATCCCATAATGTGTGATTTCTGAAGGTAAAAGAATCATCTTGCAAGCATACAAAAAAAAGCCATACACCAGATGGCAAAGCAGGAAGAAGATGAAGCTTGGGTCTCAGTTACCACTGCAAATGTAGACTGTCTTCTCCCAAACTTCCTTTTCCATGAAAAAAACAAAACCAGTATTTGTTTCATCACAATCCGGTTTGTTTTAAACTGTCAGATGTAATTATAACTAATGAGTCAGAAACACAGCTTGAGTAAGTGCACACAAGCTCTCCTGGAAACCAATCCACTGGGAGGAGCATCACAGTGCTGCACTCCCATGGGTGTGTGCCTAGGAGTTAGAGTTATTATAAATTATGGTGCTCTGAACTCATAAATAAGAGATCAAAGAAGAGAAATCAGACAAGGTCCTATCAGACACTACTAAGTTTGGCCCAAAAAAGCTGCTGTGGAGGCAGGGATGTGCCTGCCTGAAAACAGACTTCACAATCTACCCAGGAAACAACTTAGATACTATAGGTACAGTCGGAAGACAGCTTTTCAAGGAAACACAGAGACAAGTAGAACAGATATCAAAGCCACCAGACAGACCAGACTGCCAACAGACCAGTACCCAAAGGGGCAAACTGATGGCAAGAGATGGTGCACAGTGAATCAGAACCAAGAACCTCCACATCCCATAATAGCTTCCAACATAAGAGAGTACAGCAGGACTTGTTGGACTCACAGGACATTGTCGTCAAGGGCCTTGACCTGATTATTTGGAGATCGAGATACCCATGAAATACAACAAATGTTCATGGTTTCCTACTCAACATGCACCCCCCTGCTCCTTCTTTGTTGAAGCGCATTTCCTACTAGAGAGATGGAAATGTCATTCACCCACTTTCCAATTATCCTTGCAGCTGGAGAATGAGCATTTAACCTAACTCTGCCTAGGCAACATAAGAGGGAGCCTGCTGACAGGCTTCTGGGAAAGATTTCCCTCCAAAATAATGGATTCTTCTTCTTTTTCTTTTATAAATCCATTTTATTTCAAAGGGAAAAAAATAAAACAAAACTTCAAAACACATCAATCCGGTGGCAACAATGGTATGTACATTGCTATTCTTCTTTTCTTGATGAAGAAATTCAACAGATAGTAGTTTGGACCTATTGCCTTAAGGGGAGACATCATCAAAATGGAAGAGATGGCAAAATGGAAAACTGGGATGCATGTGAGTCTTGAGGATATGGTGAAGCCACTTCACCAACTTGAAACTGCCTCCCTCCATACAACCTCTAAGTAAGATGATAAATGTTCTTAGGTTTGGATCACTTGTAGCTGTGCCTTCTATTATAGCAGCTGAAAGCATCCTTGCCAGTACAAGGGAGATTGGAGGGAGTTCAGTGGGTCCCCAAACTCTTGGGAGAGTGGAGACATAATCTCAACTTTTTCATTCCAGGTTCACATACTCAGAGACCTAAGAAGAACTGTCACCATTCAGACACTGAGATTTTTACAGATTAATTTTCCCAGCCCTGTCACCCTCCAAAGATCTGCTCTGCTACTGTTAAAATACAATTGATGCAAGAAAGAAAGCAATGTATCACCCACAGTCACCGCGGAATCCACTCATCTGGGGGCCCATGGTCAGAGGATCCCAAGATATTTTCCATGCAAGCAGCAGAAAGGAGGGCAATGAGGTCTGCATTCAATGCATACGGTAAGCTCCACCCCACACACAAGCATTAAGATTGAACTTAGGGTCTTGCACATGCTAGGCAACTGCTCTACCACTGAGCTCAGCCCTTTTCACTTTGGTTTTGGTTTTTGTGTTTTTCTTTCAAGACAGAGTCTCACCAATTGCTCTGGTTTGCCTTCAACTCATGACCCTCTTATGTGCCACCACACTCAGATAGTGAATTTTAAGAAAATTAAAATAATACATTATAGCTAGACAAATCATTCTAGAGGAAGGGAGGGTGGAAAGGGACATTTATTTTTGGTACATACACATTCAGCAATGCACTATTTATGTTAGCTCATTCTTAGTTCTCGTAAAATACTGTTAGTGAGTTTTCTATCACTCTGACAAAATACTTGAGACAGTCAGCATAATAAAAGAAAAAGTTTAATCTGGCTCATAATTTCAAAGGTTTCGGTTCATGGTTCCATTGCTGTGCACCTCTGTCAAGATGGAAACATCATGGCAGAAGGTCACGGTGAAGCAAAGCTGTTCATCTCACGACAACTAAGATCCAGGGTTTGGGAGGGACCAGAGAGTAAGAGACTAGGGACAAGATATAGTTCCCAAAGTCCCACCTCTATGACACTCATTTCAATTAGTCTCCCACCTCCTAAGTTTCCATTACGTTTCAATAATACCACAAATTATGATTTGATCAATGGATTAACCCACTGGTGAACTTAGAGTCATTATGATGCAATCTTCTTCTGAAAGTTTAACCCTGAATACATAGATTTTTAGGGAACATTTTAGACCTAAACCATAACAAGGCCCCAACTTTACCAACTATAAGTGGTTCCATCATAACTGGGTATAGTGGCATGCACTCTGGAAAGTTAAGACAGAAAGACTAAAAGTTCAATGCCGGGCATGGTGGCTCATGCCTTTAATCCCAGCACTTGGGAGGCTGAGGCAGGATGATCATTGTGAGTTTGAGACCATCTTGGGCTACAAAGTGAGTTCAACTCCAGCCCGAACTGCATAGTGAGACCCTGTCTCAAAAAATAAGGCCTGGGGATTTAGCTCAGTGGTTGTAAGTTTGATCCCCGGTACAAAAAAAAAAAAAAAAAAAGACTGAAAGTTCAAACCCAGGTTGGGCAGCTAAGGAACTTAGAAAGACTCTATCTCAAAAAAAAAAAAAAAAAAAAAACTTAAAAAATTTTGGAAATGTAACCCAGCACAAAAGCCTTGAGTTCAATCCCTAGTACCAAAGGAGAAGGAGAAGGGGAGGAGGAACAGGAGGAGGAGGGAACAGAGAAGAAGGAAGAGGAGGAGGTAACAGAGAAGGAGAAGGTAGCAGAGGAGGAAGAGGAAGAGGAGGAGAACAAAAGGAGAAAGAAGTTGTTTTGTTGCACTATCTCTGAAAAGGAACACAGGCTAGAGACCAAGCTTTTAACATTGGGATCTTTGGGGGACATTTAAAATCAAACTATAGCAAATTTTATGAATATATGTTGGGATTTTTTTAATTTACTTTATCTTTTATGTTTCTGTTTTTGTTTTGCTGTTGTTTGTATTTCTTTGTTTCCAGATTAAGAATCTGAGGCTGTAAGAGGTTAACATTCCCGAAGTTACACAGCTAGCTTGGCTTAACTCTAAGGCTCTTTCCATTGTATCACACTGCCTATGTGTGAGTGTGTCAGAGGCAGAGAGAAGTGGTGCAAATGAGAGAGGGTTGTGTATTCATACGTGTGTGAGTGCACAAGTTAGGATGTCAGTGAGCAAATGTGTGTCTGTGTAGCGAAGTGTGTATATGTGTGAGACTAGTGACCATAGAGGAATAATAGGCAACAGCAAAATCGATTATTTTTGTTCTCAGTCATAGCTGAGCTAGATAAAGCACCCTGTGGCCCACTGGATAAACAAAATGCTCTAAAGTATAGCAAAGTGCTGAAAATTCTACAAGACTGAAAACTCCCTGAAGTGTCTTTGCTCTGAATCCAGCCAAGGAGATGCTCAGCAACCACTATCCAGACTAAAAACGGGGTTAGGACTGAGTTAGCAGTTACTGTTAGACTAGAACTGGATTGCATGTGGGTTGGCAAGTGAATATATCTTTGCTCTGGGGGCTTTATCCTCCAATCATTGGCAAATTTTTTTTATTAAGCATTCAGTTAGTTTTTACAAAGCCCTGAGGAACATCTCCAGCTAATAAGATAAGTTCATAAGCTGTGAAAAAAAATGGCCCCCTCCAAGTGTCCTTGCCTGGGGAAGACAAGTGAGAGCAGCCTCCAGTTGCCGCTCACTGGAACGATTCGAAAGGCTGAAGGGAGGGTCTCTAGGCCCAGCCTCCTTTCCTAGCTCTCCCTCTGCAACTCACACATACCAGCATTCCCCGTAGCTGTTCTCTAACTGGGGAAAAGCTATGCCCTAAACTTGCCTTCATGAAATTCTCGTCTCATGTTCCTCATAGCCAAACCTCAGCATACCCACATCACATACACACAGGGTTGTGGGGTTCAAATGCATCCCAAGGAACAGACCAGATCTGGACAAGACCTCAAGTAGTGTGGACAGCTTTCTGTCCTTCTGGCATGACAGTTAAAGGAATGCTTTATCAGTGAATGCATAACTTTGCTATATAGGGTAGCTCCGTGAGAATGGTTCAAGCAAGTAGTAGGTTAAATGTAATTCTCAGCAGGTTGGTGGTCTCCCAGGGGAGTATGTCAGAGTGCAAGCAAGTGTAACTTATTCTATCAGATAGATATCCCTGAATCTATTCTGACGAATTAAAAGCCAATTATTTATAAGCTAAATTTAACTAATATAAGTACCAAATCATTTGC
The DNA here is from genome assembly GCA_004363535.1 of Dasyprocta punctata. Classification (NCBI taxonomy): domain Eukaryota; kingdom Metazoa; phylum Chordata; class Mammalia; order Rodentia; family Dasyproctidae; genus Dasyprocta; species Dasyprocta punctata. Next base: position 11,973 of record RJWM01020174.1, read on the forward strand.
ACTACTCCCCACACCTATAGTAAGAATGACTTTAGAAGTGAAAAGTATTTAGACCATCTAAATTTCCTGTAGACCCATAGCGATTGGAGAGAGAACCACTCTCTATAGGTACTTAATGGAATTTATGTGGTAGACGAGGGGGAACTTTTCTTTCCTTTACCTACCTTGAGTTCTCCAGGTAGAGCCCTATGAATAAGAATAGCATAAGACAGATCAACAAGAGGAAAACAAGCATAAGCTTATTAACACGTGCATCATGCCCACACGACAGTATCCAGGGATGAGCAAATCAAAGGGCCATTAGAACATGGGTCTATATAACACCCTAACAAAAAACAATAAATTTTCAGAGAAGTAAAAAGATGAAAAAAAAAGAGTTTGAGTTTATGGGTCAAAGATCATGGGAAGCCAAATCTATGGGAAAACCAGTGGAAGACAAGGCTAGTTGATGACATTTGTCACCAGGGTCTTCTGATGCCATCTCTGGGCTGACACAGGTCTAGAGTCCTACCTGGTAATTAATTTCTGTTCTGTCTAGTAGGAAGGGGAGGAGAGGCTCTTTTATAAATTTATGGCCTGATGGCCTAAATGGAGATAAGGGTGAGCAGAGAGCTTTCCTCATGTCTACTTTTCAGTTGCATTGAGCTTGAAATAATCTTTATGCCAGAGCAGCATTTGGGGGACCTCCCTTCAATGTCAACCTGAGAATTCTTTCCAGCAAGCACCCACTGGGCATCCCTCCTCTACTCATGCTGGGAAATTTGCTGAGAGACTCTCCGAGGAAGTATATATGCTCTCCATGAACCTGAAATTTCTTTTATAGAGACAAGGCTTGGTAATGTAAAGTGGGAAAAGAAAGATTAAAAGTGATTCTTTGTGTCCAGATGAAAGACATTAGGTGAATACCTGCCAATCCTACTTCACCACTCGGCACTCGTGGAGGCCATTCTGTGCTCTCACTCAAGCTTCTCCCTCAGCACAGCATGGCTCTCCACCCATCCTCTCTCTATAGAGCCCCTCCTCAGTGGCCACCCCTTATGACATTCCCAGACACCCCACGACTCCTTCACTGATCCCTCACTGTGAGACACTTAGGCCTGGAATCAGGAGTTAGTTACAATGGTTTTATGAGGAAAAGAAAGAAAATCAGAGCAGAACTCCCTGGAGCTCTTTTCAAATTTTCATTACACATGAAATATTTTCATGGAAGAAGGAGGAGGCAAAGAGGAAGAGGAGGAGGCAGAAGAAGGATGAGGAGGAGAGAAGAGAAAGACAGGGAGAGAGACAAGCAAGCAAAACATTCGAGAAAAGACATGGTTCTTACCTTAAAGAAAATGATAACCAAGTACAGGAGGCGACTTACATTCAGATAACAGACAAGAAATATGTCAGCATTTTGTAAATCCTATAAAAGAAGTAAAGACAGTGTGTCACGGGAGGCCAGTTCCAGTCTAGACAACTGAAGAAGACTCAATGAAAGAAGTATATTTAAGCCCATTAAAAATGAGAGATGGGCATTCCAGGAAGAAGCAACAGTTTAAGTAAAGGCACAGAGATGGGACCAAGCACATTCAAGAACTGAGTTCCATTTAGATGAAAGTAGAATGTCTGCAATAGGCTGAAATTTTCCTTGCCCAAGAGTTCATCTGTTAAAACCCTAATCCGAATGTGTTACTATTTAGAAGTTGAGCCATTAGGAGGCAATTAATGAGGATGGAGGGCTCATGAATGGAATTTTTCAGGGAAATTTCTCCATTACAAAGAGAAGACAGAGAGGCAGCTAGCTGTCCTTCGGCCATGTGAACACAGAAAGAAGCTGCTTGGCTGTAAACCAAGAGGAGAGTCCCACCAAGAACCCACCCTTTTAGGCACCTTGATCTGACTTCTGTTTGTCTATGTCGTGTAACACAATAACAAATGTGTCATTGCAATGTGGGGTGTTATTGACTTATAACCCTAAAACATTATGTGTGTTCCATCTTCAGTTGGTTTGGTGGGTTACTCTGTGAGCTGGTATCTTCCAAGATCTCAAAGCATGGAGAAAGGGAAGTACACCTCCTACACACAGATCCTTCAGTGCATCTGGGGAGCACCTGCCTTCACACCCTCTCACTCCCAGTTTCATCCCCACAGGTCAGTCAAGCCAAACCCCTTTCTTCTCTCCTCTCCCTTTCTATTAAACCCCTCCTTCCAACCTACAAAATGTCCTTATTGCCCTTATACCATACCCTACCTAATTCCCACTTCAGTTGTTAATGTGGATAACTCTAAACACTAAATCTTCCAGCTTTGACATGTATGGAATACATAAACTCACTTTTTTAGGGAAACTGGATCTACACATAAAAATATTGCAAATGGTAACTACAACTATTTTCTATAAAATGCACTTGATAACCCTATTTGAGAAGTCAGAAATTGAAATTGGTCTCCATTCTTTGGGCAGATAGTGCCAAGTCTCTATGTAGTAAAGGGTTTAACTTTACCCAAAACACAGTCTGGCCTTGTTCCGACCACTAGGACCTCATCTCCAAGTGTCTTTGTTTATAAAGAGGCTTTGCACCACACCAGAAAGGCTAACAATGTAATGTATGGTAGGGATTTTGAGTCGTATGGTGCTAATTCAGCCTCTGGAAGAGCTGATTTCTGAGATCAACCATGTGTGAAATCAGCCACAGAACCCCAGTTCAACCCCAGTAAAATCCCAGTCCAGGGCTGAGGAAGTGGCTCACTGATAGAGAGCTTGTCAGCATGTGCAAGGCTCTCAGATAGAACCCCAGCACCACTGGAGTGGATTGGTAACTGGTGGTCAACTTAAATACTAGCCGAACTGAATCAGCATGCTGCTGAGTGTGGATGACACACCTAGGGAGTGTTGCCAGCATAAAAAGGAAACCTGGAGAAGAAAAGTAGCATCGTGGGTTCTCCTAAGTGAGTGTTGTTGTTTAGAGCTGTTGGTTCTCCTGGAAGAGCTTGTCATGCCGGCTCCCCTGACATGAACTCAGCTATTATCATCGGAAGAGCCTGGGATCTTGTTACTGAGAATGGCTACTGTCTTAGTTACTTTTCACTCACTGCTGAGACAGAATACCTGATGCCCAAAATGAGGGAAGGAAAGGTTTATTTCTTACAGTTCCTGGTGGTTTCAGTCCATACTCAGTTGGCTCCAAGGAAGCATGGCGTGATGGGGCATTTGTTCATGGTGGCTGCCAAACAGCAAGGTGAACCGGCAAGAAAGAGAGAAGAAGACGTGTTCCTCCCACCCTTACTCTGTATGTCGGCCCCACCCCTGGGCAGGTGCAGCACTCACATCACCAATTCCAGTGCCAGACAACAAACCAATTACGAACGACAGATTCAACCCTGTCCAAATTACATGAGGCCTTGGGGAGACACAGGATCAAACCAATACAGCTTCAATTCACTTTGGGAGAGCTCTGGCCCTTACTTTGAGCATCGCTTCCTGGCTCCAGGGGGAAGATATGTGCTGTTTAATCTCCAGGAGAAGCTTGGCATGCTGGCTTCATGATATGAGCTCAGATGTTGTTATCATTAGAGGAGCTTTGGACCTTGTTGTCACTGAGGATGGCTGTGGTACTTTTCAGGGGAGCCCTGGTCCTTATTTTGAGCATCACTTCTTGGCTCCACTACTAGTGCAGATCCTTCACCCTACTGGCATAGACTTTCTGGCTTCCACCACTGATCTTTGGGCCTTCCCACTGCAGAGCCATGCAATAGACTTGCATGAATCATTGCTGTGGGCTCTAGGTTTTCTGCTGAACTCATGCAGGTTATTACCATGAGATTCAGGCCCTCAGCTGGATTTTCTAGGTCTTTAGTGTTGTGGACAGATTTCCTGCACTTCCTTTGTATTTGACTCCTTGGGTGACCATTATAAATAGCACTATAAATTATGTGTCCTGTATGTAATTGTTCTCCTTACAACTCCTAACTACAACAAAAATAGAAAAGAAAGACAAGAAAAGCACCTCTGGACACCAGGCTCAGGTGTGCTTCCCTGGCAGGAAATGGCAGTGCCCCACATATATTATCATTACTCCACCCAAGACACAGGGGAGAATGGCTGAATACTCCACATTTTTAAGTTTCCTTGACTCTGCTCTTGGCTGATGTTTCTTCCCCAGCACTGGGGGTTGAACCCTGGGCCTTTGCACTGAGCTACAACCTCAGTCCTTTTTTATATCATTTTTTTAAGAGAAGAAAGAATAAAAATAGCAATAAAGTGGAGTTTCAAAACAGGTTAGTAGGAGTTACAATAGTTAATACATCATGTATTGCTGTCTTTATAGTAGATATTCAGAGTACAAGATATAAGCATGATATCTTGTCCAAACAATATTAGCACAAACCTTTCTTTTCAATGAACTAAGAGGAGTTGCTGTATAACTATATTAAGTATCTTGTGTATAAATATATTTTTTCTTTTTCCCTTTCTCCCTTTCCCCTTTCCCTATCACAGTTTGTCTTTTCTTTTGAACAGTGTCTTCCCAATTCACAATATCTATTGTACATTTTGGATCTTATTTACTTGTTCAGTCTCTCATACTAGTGAGATAATACAATGTTTACACATATGCGTCTAATTTATTTCACTTATGAGTGTGGTCTTGAGTTGTATCCATTTACCTATGGAGGTGTCCAGTTTATCCTTCTTTATAGCTGAATACTAGTCTATTATATTTTTTAAAAACACATCTTTTTTATTCAGTCCTTGGTTAATGGGCATTTAAATTGTTTCTAAGATTTAACTATTACGAATTGTGTTACTATAAACATGGGTGCACATATATCAATGTGCTATGGTGTTTTTAATTCTTCTAGGAAGATCCCCATAAGGGGAACAGCTGGGTTGAATGGGACCTCTAATCCCAGTTTTCTAAGAAATCACCACACTGATTTTCACAGTGGTTGCACCAGTCTACACTCCCACCAACAGTCAAGAATGGCTCCTTTTTTCCTCACAGCGCTGCCAGCATTTATTATTGGTTGATTTTTTTTTTGATGATAGCCATTCTTTCTGGGGTGAGATGGAATCACAATGTTGTTTTAATTTGCATCTCTTGAATGACCAATGGTGTTAAACATTTTTTCATGTATTTATCTGCCATTTGTATTTCTTCATCTGAGAAGTGTGTATTCATCTCAGATGCCCACTTTTGGGTTGGGTCTTTGAATTTGGGGGCCTGATTTTTTTCTTAATATGTTCTAAATATATGTCCTTTTCTGAAAGACAACTAGCTATAGTTTTTCCCACTCTGCAAATTGTCTTTTTACTCTGTTGGTAATTTCTTTTGTTATGCAAAAGTCTTTTAATAAGGTGAGATCCCATTTGTTAATTCTTTGTAATATTTCCCTTGCAGTCTGAGTTTTGTTCATGAAGTCTCTGCCTGTGTCTTTGAGAGTTCTACCTATTTTTTGTTCCAGTAAATTTAGTGTTTCTATTTTAATATTTAGATCTTTGATCCATTTCCTGCACACAAGCAACAAACTCTCAGAGAGAAATTATGGAAAGCACACCCTTCACAATAGCATCTAAAAAAATGAAATACTTAGGAATCAATCTAACAAAGGATGTAAAAGATGTACAGTGAAAATTACAGTACCCTAAAAAAGGAGATTCAATAGGATATCAGAAAATGGAAAGATATCCCTTGCTCTTGGATAGGAAGAATCAACATAGTCAAAATGGCCATACTCCCCAAACTGCTATATAGAGTTAATGCAATCCAAATCAAAATACCATTAACATACCTCACTGATATAGAAAAAGCATTCCTAAAATTGTGTGGAACCTAAAGAGGCCTAAAATAGCAAAAACAATTCTGGGCAACAAAGATAAATCAGGGGACATTACAATCCCAGACCTGAAGTTATACTACAAAGGTACTGTGATAAAATAAGCATAGTGTGGCAAAAAAAAAAAAAAAGCCTGAGGCTCAATAGAACAGAATAGAAGATGCAGATACAAACCCAAATGCACTCACCACCTTGTCTTTAATAAAGGGGCCAAACATGTTAACTGCAAGAAAGATAGTCTCTTTAATAAATGATGCTGGAAAAACTGGTTTTCCACATGCTAAAGACTAAAACTAGACTCATGTCTGTCACCACACACTAAACTAAAATAAAAATGGATCAATGATATAAATATTCAAATAGAAACCAAGCATAGTAGAGCACACCTGCAATCGCAGCACTCGAGAGGCTGAGGTAGGAGGATAGTTGCAAGTTCAAAACCAGCCTGGGTTACAAAGTGAGCTCAAGGCCAGCCTGAATTACATAGTGATTCCCTGTTTCAAAAAGACAAATAATAATAATAATAATAATAATATAATAGTTAAAATAGAAACCTTTTTATTTTGAGATAGGATCTTGCTGAGTCACTAAATTGCCCAACCAAGGTTCAAACTTGCTCCTACCTCAGTCTCTCAGAATGCTAGGATTACAGGCATGTACCACCATGCCTAGCCCTTGGCTTATTTTTATCCATATTCTTTCCCTATACAAAACCATAGCTGTGAATATAAAGTCTTCTGGGTGAACTCTGTGAGTCCCAGCAAATTATAAAATCTCAAGCAGCCCCTGAACTTACAGCTGGTGTCAGAGCAGTTAGGGACTATTTGTTTAACACTTCACCCTTCGGTTTAGTGTATGCTTCAGCCTCGATGGAAAGAAAGGGCTGAAGAGCAACAAAAATTACCAGTGATGAGAACTGCACTAGATAATTCAAAACATCATCCCATTCACATGTATAAAAAACAGACTAACAGTGCACTCAAGGTGAATGCTAATATGAGATACAGACTCCTATTACCAAAATTCAGAAGAGGGAACAGTGACTGTAAGCAGAAGTAACCGGGTTGGGGAGGGGGGGACTTCTTGAAGGAGATTGAATTCAGCTGGGATTTTTAGGATGCAGAGACATAAAGCAGGTAGGGTAAAGAAGCACTTCCAAAATAAGAAGCAATGTCTTATGCTAGCTTGATAAATTGGCATATCATTTAGAAGTCTAGGAAAGAAAGACTGCCACAGAACATCAGGATATGTTTAGCCTTGAAAGTTTACTGATATTATTTATCCCTCTGAGTCATCTCATTAGCCAGTTAATACAAACATCTTTTCAGAATGTCAAGAATCATCTGGTCAAGGTAGAACACAGGCAAGATTTGTAGACTCGATTATTCTTTGAGCTATTTCACAGCTCATACTAAACACATTTCTGAAAAGCTAAATTGGCCAGGAAGGCAATGGAGTCATAGAAGACCTTTTGGCCTTTGTTAGTCAACAAGGCTGCTGTACTACCCCGCTACAGAAGGTGCCACTCACAGAGGACAAAAGGAAACAGTGCCCCCTGGAGGTGTGTAATGCAACTGTCTCCTGAATAGGAAAAACTTTAACCTGTTACCAAATCCGTGACTCTCACAGAAGGACTTATGAAGCATGGCCATCAGCACTGAAGGTCATAACATAATTAAGGCTAAGGAGCCATTCTACACACTCTACACACACGTGCGCATGCGCATTCTATATAACAATGGAACTATTCCTAACACAACCTCATGCAGTGCATGGTAAACATCAACGATCTGTGTTTAGAGAAGGTATCAGAAGACCAAAAGGTTGGGAGCAAGGAGACTAATAGCCACTCTCATTGGTTCAGCCTGGCTTGGACAAACACAGTCCACCAGCAGCCTCAGCTCTATGTGGCACAAGAATTAAGAAGCAATAAACCTGAGCTTCAAGTATTCTCACCTTACTAGAGGTCTGGGTTTCTCCCATCTGTTTCCTGCAAAGCACAATAGCAAATATAGGTACTATAATCCCAGCACTCAGGAGGCTGAGGTAGGAGGGTTGCCACAAGTTCAAGGCCAGCCTGGGCTACAAAGTGACTTGAAGGCCAGCCTGAACTGCATAGGGAGACACTGTCTCAAAAGAACCCCTCCCCCCCCCAAGAAATAGCAAATATAAGAAAGAAAACTTTTTTATTCTCCTATATTTCTTTGCTTTCTATTGATATTCTTCCTATTTTCTATTCTATTTTTTATCAAATTCTATTTCTATTCAAAACAGTATAAAAAATAGAATTTCTCTTTGCAGCATAGCTTATAACTTTTTTAGATAGGTTGCAAACCTGCTGAAATTTTGCCAAGACGTTCTGTACTCTCATTCCAGCAATACACACAAGTTCTGTGAAAATCTCCAGAAATCCTTGACTCCTGTCCCTAAAATCCGCTGCCTCCCAGAACCATAATTTGATCCTGATATTGTTACTGTACCTCTGATGGGAGCTTTTGGATTTCAGCAATGCCACAGTGTCAGCAAGGTGATGCATTTGTGAGAGACTTTGGTATGAACCATGGAATGTGTAAAGGGTGAAAGGTTATCACACAAAGAACTCCAGGCAAGAATCCATAATTCAGAAGTAGTTATGAAGCCCCCCAAATATTGATTGTTAGGTAAATCTACTGCACAAATTTTTAAGATAGCATTAAGGATGCTAAAAATAATTTTTGGCAAACAAGTGATATTCAAGAAACATGGTTACTATAAAAATTATCTAGGCTCCTTGAAGATATTGATGCTAAATATGCCAGATACCAAAGGAGAAATCCTGTAAGAGTCTCCTTATATGAGGTACACAGAATGACAAAGGCATACAGGCAGAAAGTAGAACGGCCATTGCTCCGGGCTGGAGTAGGAGGTATGTGTTTAGGAAAGAGAAAGCTTCAATTGGGATGATGAAAAGTTTTGGAGATAGATGGCAGAGATGGTTGCACAAAAATGTGAATAACACCGTGAAGCTGTATATTTTAAAATGATTAAGACAGCAAATTCTTATGTATATTTTGCCACAATTAAAAAAATGTATACAGGTTCTTCCATGCCTACATGAAGGAAGTATGAGGATCAAGCAAGCACAGCGCCTAATATCTTGAGAGAAACACAGAAACCCTCTCTCCCCATCCTTCATAAACTCCATCCAGTCCCTGGACATCTTAATCGTAGGTGGGTGCAATGAGAAGGATAGCGAAAATAGCCAATCTAAGACCCTAAACTTGACTTGAATTCAAAGTTGTTAGAAATCACAGAATTCACCTTGGAGTAACACTTTCCTGAAAGCAAAGACACATACGACTGGCTTTATTCTTATAAAGCTGGCAGATTTCTTTGGTTTTTTAAATTAATTTTTAAAACTTTTAGTAGTATATGTTTGCAGTACAAGATTACATTCACTGTGAGGAACTGGTACATATACATAACACATCTCAATTTCTCTTTTTCCTTTTCCTTCCAACCCCCATTTTTTTAGTTTGTTTGTTTGTTTGCTTATTTTTGTTTTCTTGAGACAGAGTCTCACTGTGTAGTTCAGGGTGGCCTTGAACTCACTACATAGCCCAGGGTGGCCTTGGATTTGCAGCAATGCTCCTGCCTCAGCCTTCTAAATGCTGGGATTACAGACATGAGCCACCATGCCTGGCATCTTTTTTTTTTTCTTGGTCTTTTTTGAGACATGGCTTCACTATGCAGTTCAGGCTGGTCTTCAACTCATTTTGTAGCCCAGGCTGGCCTTGAACTCACTTTGTAGCCCAGGTTGGCCTCAAACTCACAGTGATCCTCCTGCCTCAGCCTCCCGAGTACTGGGATTTCAGACATGTGCAACCATGCCTGGCTACATTAACTTCTTTTTAAAAAAAATTGCCATCATCAGATTCATTTATTTATTTTATAAATCCTTATCATGTTAACTTATCGTAAGTGCACACTAACAGCTAGAGTAACAGACCAGAAATATAAAAAACATATAAGACAATTATATTAAATCAAGGTATACTTTTAGACAGCTGTCCATGCTTGATTACCACTAGCCAGGGTAAAGGAGACTTTTTCCCTCATACTCACTAGAGGCTGCTAGTCTTCCACCCAAGCAACCTGACAGTTTTAGAACAGGCTTGATTGACCTAAGCCATTACTCAAGTCCAATAGAAACTCAGGGTTTCACCTCCAGTCAAGAATACAGCAAAACATACAGTAGCTCAGTCTACCACCCAGGACCCAGTGAGGGTTTATACCCTGATGAGATTGTTCTGACTTTTTTTTTTTTTTCGCTGCACCAGGGATCGAATTAATAGCCTCGCACCTGCCAGATGGGCACTTAAGCCACTAAGCCAAACTCCCAGCCCTGGTTTTTTGAGGCAGGGTCACACCGTGTAGTTCAGCCCAGGCTTGCACTCACGTTGTAGCCCAAGCAGGCCTCGAACTCACAATGCTCCTCCTACCTCAGCCTCCCAAGTGCTGGGATTAAAGGCGTGTGCCACCATACCTGGCTCTTGAGATTGTTCTGACTTTGAGAAAAGCCACAGGAGTAGAGTCCCATTTAGTCACTACCCAGATCCAATAAGAAACTTTAGCCATATAAAGACCAGCTGAGGGGAAATGTGAGGAGAACCAGAAAAAATAATGTCTATTTAATTAAGGCATTAACCCCATTATTTTTCAGGAAAGATAAATACATGCCACAATATAAATAAATATGTGCCTTAAAACCTTGGACTACCCCTTAACTAAAGCTCGAGGCCCCACCACCACTGGGATGAGGCACCCCCATGAGCCTGCTGCAGGCCTGGAGGAGAAGAAGCCACCTCCCAAGGACCCTCTGCCATCAGGGAAGCACCAGTGAGTTACCACCTGGCACCTCTCCACCACTCCAGGAACCTCAGATCCGAGGACCCCAGATGCCGAGCCCAGTCACTGCACCATAGGGTGGGCGGCCAGTGCAGGGAGCACCCTGACTCAGCAACTGGCTGATTCAGAGGAACACAGGAAAATATGAAGACAAAGGAGTAATGTGCAATCTCAGCCCTGTAGTCCACCCAGAACAGGAGACAGAGGTACAGGAGAAATTAGAAGTCACACAACTGAGATTTATGAAATGATAGCAACTGAAGTAAAGAAACAACTTAGTGCTTGTACTGTTTGATTAATTTTGCATGCCTATATCTGGTAGTCTCAGCAACTACTTAGAGGATAGCAATGTGCAACATAGTGGTTATTGTTGATTTCCTCCTGTCTTGTTTTCAAAATCCAATACCATTCTCATTGTTTTGTTTTGTTTATATTGCTTTGTTTTGTTTTATTCTCTTTAAAATTAAAAAAAACATATATTAGTTCCCAAACTTCAAAAGTATCATCTTCTAAAGGAATAAAAACTGAAATGTCAGTGGTCAACACAAGGCCCACCAATCCAAATGTACTCCTGATATTAGTTCCCTTTGCATTTACAAATATTTACTCTGTGCAATATGCCAGGAAATTCTGGGGAAGCATGCAAAGATGAGGATAGCTTGGTCTTTCTTTAGTTCTTCCTCTGTCAGAGCTCATGACTATTACAGAGAAAGCAGAAATATTTTTTTAAAAACTTTAGTAGTTTGAAGAGTTTTTCCTCCTAATTGCACTTCTGACACTAAACATGGGGATTTTCCATGCCAACAACCAATTCTGTGATAGTGACTGGGTAGCCTACAACTCAACTCAGTTCTACTACTCCTGTCCAAAGAGAACATCAAACTCCACAGGTGAGTCCTCTGGTTCCGACGCCACTTGCAAGTGTTAGATTCCCAGGTTACTCACATTAAACTACAAAGTAGGAGGTCACCTCAACACAGCCTCCTAAGGTTCACTAATTTGCCAGAATGGCTCAAGCACTCATGAAAACACTTTACTTACATTTACTGGTTTATTAGAAAAGATAAACCTTAGGAATGGCCAAATGGAAGCGAGGTAGGGGAGCTTCCCTGCCCTCTGAAGGCAGTCACCCGCCCAGCACCTTGACCTGCTCACCACACAGGTGCTCTGGAGATTGGCCAATGGCTTTTATGGAGCTCAATCCCCAGCCACCCACCTCTTCCCTTTCCAGAGCTCATGGGTAGTGCTGGAAGCTCCAACCCTCTCCTCTAATCTTTTGGTCTAACTGATAACCAGCCTCATCTAAGGCTTCCTGTGGAAGCCATCCTAAGTCACCTGATTAGCATAACAGATGTGATGGAAAGGGGCTTGGTATGGGTAATAAAGACACTCTTTTTACCAAGAAATTCCAAGGGTTTCATGAGCTCTGAGCCAGGGGCAAAGAACAAGTGTATTTTTATATTATATACCAGTAGTAAAAAGGAGGACTGAGAAATTTTATTGGGGGTAATGAACCAAGAAAAGCCTCAGACTGGAGACCAGGACTATATCTTAGAAAATGACAGATAATTGCCTGGACAGACAATGAGAGGAGCGGTGGAGAAACCATCGACAGAGATGAACCTGCATAGCCCGCTGGGCGGCGGCAGGAGCTCCTAGGGGTTTCTGCATTCGTCTCCTTGACTCTTCCTTGTCCTCATTCTTCATCCAAAAACCAAAGGAACTTTTGAAAGCATTTATCAAATCTGATCACTCTCTTGCTTTCAACCCTCGAAGGATTTTCCATCTCACATGAAATAAATGCCAAACCCCTTTTCCTGGTCAATAAGTTCCTACTTGATATGCCTCCTGCCTACTTCGCTGCCATAAAATAACGTTTTCCTCCTTTGTTGGCTCCATTCAAGTCTGTTGAGCCTCAAAGCCATCCTTCCAGCACACAGTGTACCTTCCCACATCCAGGTCTTCCTATTTACTGTACCCAAGGCTGACAATGGAAACCCCTGTCAACAGGGCAAGAAGTATGGAGGCACATTAATGAAGGGTTGACAACATAAGCTCTGATGTCAGACTATCTTGGTCAAGGTCTTGCTCTTTCTCTTATTATCTATGAGAAATTCATTTCTCTGGACTTTATTTTCCTCATCTGTAGGATGGGTGCACTAGACAAAATAGTGTTGACATCATGAAGTTATTCAAAGAATCAATTGAGTTCATTTGTGTAAAGCATTTAATATAATGCCCAACACATATGATAAATGACAATGCCCTTTTCCTGTAGGGAGAGGAGGAAGGAAAGCAGTGAAGGACCATGAAAAAGAGAGTAATATAGTCAGGGTTTCTCTTGAAAGTAAAAGAGGGATGGAGCCAATTTGACTAAGAAGGAGAGTTTTGCATTCCTTTCTCCAGTTAATTTTGACCTAGACAATGATCTACACACCAGGAAAGTTGCTGTTATAACGATATGACTTTGAATTTAGCCTCAAACATGCAGGGTGGACTCTCTCACTTCCTACAGGGCAGCCCATTCACAATCTGCCCCTTCCCCTAAGTGGGCTACCCAAGTCTTCCTTAACTGCACAGTAACTGGAAAAGCATACTGGGCTGGAAGTTGAAACTTGAATTCTGAGCTTCATCTGAAAATGAGAATGGTCACAATTTTCCTAATGACTTCACAGAATTGCCTCGTATATAAAATAAATAAAAGACAGGAAATTAAAGTCTCTTTGTACTGACTTCCCTTCAACCCACATTTCCTCTCCTCCTACTCACTGTTAATAGTTTTTATTTATCCTCTCTTGAAAAACACTCTTGTGCATATCTGTATTTTATATGTGTGTTTTTTACTTTTGTACAAAATGGGATCATGGATGTTTTTAAACACAAGCTCTAAATTCTCTGACACTCATTCTGTCAGGAGGTAGAGTCTAAATCCCCTCCTATGATTCTGGGCTCACCGTTTGACTCAAATCCAGATAGATTATGGTAGAAGCAACATTGTGCCAGGCTCTTGGCCAGTACTTAAGAAACTGGCAGCTTCTACTTCCTGTGTCTTGAGATGCTTGCTCTTGGAGCCCAGCCACCATGCTGGGAGGAAAAAGGCCACGTTCAAAGCAGCACTCAACTTCAATGGCCAGACATGTGAATACAAAACCCTTCAGATGACTGCAGCCCAAACATCAGGTCACTTCAGACTTTAGGGTACCAAGCAACTCCATGTGTAGCAGAAGCAAACTCTTCCTGCCAAGCCCTCCCAGTCTGCAGGTTTGTGAAGCAAAGTTAATGATTGCTATCGTTTGAAGCTGCTGGGTTTGGGATGCTTTTTAACTAAAGTAGTGATCATAATTTACCACCCCTTGTGAAAATTACTCTTATACTTTGAGTAAAATATTGTTGAGATCTTTCAGTAGTAACACAAGCATATCTAAATAGTCTAACTTAATAACCTAGCCCTCTATTGTATGGATATTCCACATTAGATCAATCAATGTACTATTGATGGGCATATAGGTTGTTTCTAGATTTTGCCAGTATAAACAAGACTGTATTAAGTATTTCAACATACTTTAGGAATATATCTGTGAGTTAAATCTTTAAGTTAAATATTGAATCAAAAAGAATGAGCAATTTATTGATTGATTGACTGACTGATTGATTGATTGCAGTGGGGTCTTGCTGTGTAGCCCTGGCAGGTTTTGAATTCCTGTTTCAACCTCCCAAGTGCTGGAATTACAGGAATGACTCACCGCTCCTGGCTCAGAATGAGCACTTTAAATTTTGAAAGATATTGCCAAATTCTAGATCTCCTCCTCTCCCAAATGATAAAAGTTGCATCAGCTTTCACTCCTGTCTGCTATTCTACATCTTAAATGTTGGATTCATCAGACTGAAGTTTTTACCAATTCAATAGACTTTTTTAAAAGATCTGTTTTGTTTACTTTCCCTTCGTTATGACTGTGATTATTCTGGTCTAAGTTCTCTTAAAAAGGCACAAAGCAAATCAAACATTAGTTAATTTTGTAAAAAATAACCATACACCAGGGAAGCAGGATGGCATCAGAGAAACCCTCAAGACTTCTCTACTGCCTTCCTTAGAGAACCTAAATTTTGTTCTTGTACTGCAGACCTCTGTGTTTCAGGGAAATCTGGACTTGGTTATTTGACCCAGGAAATGATCTTTGATTAGCCTAACCCAATGGGCCTCAAACTTTTGAACTGTCTTGACTCCCTTTAAGCTCTTAAAAATACTGAGAATCCCTGGAGCACTTTGTTTATGTAGATTATACCTATTGATATTTACCATATTAAGAAGTCAAAGTTGAAAAAATCTTACATTGCGGGGGTGGGGGATCAGAGAGCAAATTGAGGGCCTTGTATAAGATAAACAAATACTCTCTGGCTGAGCTACATCCCCAGTGTGTAAGCACATATTAACTCATTTAAAATACCAGGAATAAATTATTACATGCTAACATATTTTGTAAAAAATAACAAACTTTCAGAATTTAAAAAAATGAGAAAAGAGATGTTATTTACGTTTGTGTGCAATTATATGTGCTCCTGAATAGAAGACGATTAGAGTCACAACTCTGCTTCTCCATTCAATCTGTTGCAATATGTTGGGTTTTTTTTAATAAATTAAGAAATTCCAACTTCTTGCAGATACAGAGTATTTTAATATTTTTCCCAATGATTGTGGATGTTATTCTCTGATATTAAGCTAGAACTTGATTAGAAATGTATTCTTTGTGAGAAATAAGTAACATTCAAGCAACAAATATTTTCTCACATTGGTAGAGGCTGGAAGCCAAAAGTCAAGGTGCCAGCAAGGCTGGATTGTGCCGAGGATCCGGGAAGCTGTCAAGAACACAGTGGCAACTGTAAGGTTTTTTTTCAATGCTCATTGTCGCTTATGATTTTAATTTCATCATGGACAATAAATATTGTTGGTTTTATATTAATAAATTTTATTGTGTAAAGAACAGTTTGTGCTCTCATTGTTTGATTGTTCGATCATTTTTTCATGCCCCATATCTTGTAATCTGAACAACTACTTTGAAGATAATACGCAATATATTATCCATTGCTAATCTCCTGTTATTTTGTTTTGAAATTCTGTATCATCATTTTTTTATTTTAAAGTTTAAAAAATTTCATTGTATATATTTAAAGTACATGTGATGTTACAAGATACTATAGATCAGACACGTCCAATCTGAAGCCCACCTTTTCTTTTTCCTTCTTTTTTTTTTTTTGAGTGAAAAGAAATTTCCTTAGGTTCTATATAAAACAGATAGTTTAGATAGTGTATATAATTAAGAAAAGTTCCTTTTTAATATTTTTATTACGATTTTTTAAAAAAGCAGGCTGTAACTTGGACACACATAGTAAAACAGTTACCATACAGAAACAAATGAACATATCCATCATCTCACAGTTATCTGCTACAGTCCGAATGTAAAATGGAACCTAAAAGTTCCATGTGTAAAAGACCTTTACCCCAGGAAACGTGAAGAAGTAGTGCCTGATGGGAAGTCTTTAAGACACTGAGGGAGTCCCCTCAAAAAATGATTTTAGGACCTCAGTCTTCCACCTCCTTTCTTTCCTTTTCAGGTGGGACATAAGTAGCTTGCTCTGCCAAGTGCTCCCCACCACTGCTACCTAGCACCCCGATCAAAGACCTAAAAACAATGAGTCCACCTGTTTATAAACTGGAATCTCTCAAAGCAGGAGCCCAAATAAATCTTTCCTTTTTATAACTTGCAGATCTCAGCTGCTTGTTATAGTGATAGAAAACTGACTAACACATTATCCCTTTTGCTGTGGCAAAAGCAGCTATAGTCCACTCGGCAAAATTGTTGACACAATACACTATTATTAACTAACCTCTTTAATTGCACATCTTATGTATCTATTATTGGTATTCTTTGAGCTGTATTTCTCCCCACTTCCTAGCTCCCACCCTACCACTGGCAATCACTATTTTAAGTTCAATCTATACATATTTGACTTTTGTTTTTCAGTTTTTATGTATAAGTGAGATCATACAATTTTTTTTGCAGGCAGGCGCTTAAGCCACTGCGCCAAACTCCCGGCCCTATTTTTTCCGAGGCAGGGTCGCACTATGTAGTTCATGCCGGCCTTGTTCACATTATAGCCCAAGCCGGCCTCGAACTCGCAATGCTCCACCTACTTCAGCTTCCCGAGTGCTGGGATTGATTAAAGGCGTGCCATATAATGTTTTTGTGTCTTGCATATTGCACTTATAACAATGCCCTCCTGATTCATCCATGTTACAGCAAATGGCAGAATCCTCTCCTTTTTAAAGACTAAATAGTACAGTATTTTCTTTATCCTTCCAATCGATGGACACGTAAGTTGTTTCCATACCTTGCTTTTCATGAATGATGTTGCAATGGACATGGCAGTGCAGATATTCCTATGAGGTCAGGACTTCATTTCCGTTTGTATACAGTGTACTCAGAAGAGAAAATGCTGGGTCATGCAGTAGTACTGTACTCTTTTTACATTCTTTAGGAACCTCCATACTGCTTTCCATAATGACTAAGTCAATCTACATTCCCACCAATGGTGTACAAATGTTCCCTTTTCTCTACAACTGTTGGTACTGTATCTCTTTGTTTCTGATAAATTATCATAATAAATGTGAGGTGGTATGTTATAGTAGCTTTGATTTGCATTTCTCTGATGATTACTGATATTGATTACCTTTTCATGTATTAGCTATTTTTCAGTCTTCTTTGGAAAACTACCTAAGATTTTTTTGGTAATTTTTTAATCAAATACGTTTTGCTACAGAATTGCATGAGTTCTTTATAAATTTTAGGCTTTACCCTCATTAGAATTTTTCCAATTTTTTCCTCCCTCTGATTGCCCTTTCATTTTGTTCATGGGTTAATATTTTTCCCTGAAATGACAAACTCTCTTTGATCATTTGTAAGATAATGTCTGCCATGCCTTCACATCTGAATAGCCATAGTCTGACAGTTGTTCTTTCAGTAAAAGTGGTGTTCCATTAAAAATTGATGGCCAGTTGAACTCATACAATTGCAAAACTGCTTTTCCTTGATGAAATCATGTAAAATATTTAAAATATCATAATTCAAAAATTGAAATTTAAAGCGCCTGCCTGGCAAGCGTGAGGTTTTAAGGTCAATCCCCGGTACAAAAAAAAAAATTTTGAGATTTAACTGGGTGTGGTGGCACACACCTATAATCCCAGCACTCAAGAGGCTGAGGCAGGCCAGGAGTTAGGCTCAGTGGCTTAAGCACCTGCCTGGCAGGCGCGAGGTTGTGAGTTCAATCCCTGGTGACACAACAACAACAAAAAAAAGACATTAAAAAAAAAAAAAGAGGTTGAGGCAGGAGAACGCTGCAAATTCCAGGATAGCCTGGGGTACATAATGAGTTCAAGACCAGCCTAGACTACATAGTGAGATCCTGTCTCAAAAAAGAAAATAAAAGGGCTGAGAGTTTGACTCAATGGCTTAAGCACCTGTCTGGCAGGCATGAGGTTGTGAGTTCAATCCCCAATGCCACAAAAAATAAATAAATAAATAAAATAAAATACAATAGAAAACAAAAAGTTGGGCAGGAGATTTAGCTCAGTGGCGTAAGTGTTACAGGCAACTGAGTTAGTTAGAAATATTACAGGCAGTCAGAGAGGGATAGGCCCTCAGAGGAACCGGTACAGAGGACCAGATGTCTTGTGACCTTGGAAGACGCACGCCTCTTGCTGTGGGACAGATCTCAAGACAGAAGGCAAAACAAATGCAACCACAACCTAAGTATAAACATTCGGAATTAGGTATGGATCTCCTTAAGAAGTCAGGAATTACCATCCCAACCTGCTACAGGAAGACTCACTGATCCATAAGAATGCTCGCTTGCTATGTGACTCGCTTCCCCATTTGCCCCTGATTTTACCTAAACATTAATCTTATTGGTTGACCACAGTTCTGTCCCACATGCCCATCTGCCTTGTGAGTTTTCAGTTTTCCCCATCATGGTTTTACTCTACAACAGTCATTAGAAAAGACAAAGTCTTTGGCAACCCACTCGGAACCCCTTTTGTCTCTCTCTCAGACAGAAGCTTTCTTTCTCTCAATACATATCTCTGCTCTTAATCTCCGTCGTTCCTAAAATTCATTCTTCAATTTTAGAGAACATGAACTTGTACTGGACGTATAGTAGGTCAGGAGTTTCTTTCCCCTATATCATAAGTACCTTCTTGGCAGGCATGAGGCTGTGAGTTTGATACCAGGTACCGAAAAAAAAAGAAGTTGAAACAATAAAATTAAAGATTTTTACCACTTCATCAAAGAACGCATAGATGAAATTGACTTTTTTCAAAAACTGTTATGGTTTGATGACACTACCTCAATTCATGTTAAAGTACCAATATTATCCACCATTGGTTTTCACCACCAGCATTGGATAAGTAAACAAAGTTGAAAAGTAAAAGTATATCTGTATTACGACAAAATATTTTCATCCTGCATACCACTTAAAATAGCTTCTGGACCTCACAGGTATGCAGACTACTGGTCTAAGTTAGTCACGATAATCTATTTGCCTTGCAGTTGATTGATACAATTCTATCTAGTGAGACATGAGAAGAAATCTTTTGGAGGATTCTGGGAAAGTTGTCCTTATTCTTTAAAAAAGTGACATCCAGCTAGAAGATCTAGTGACTGAACTGTTTCTTTCTATACTCTGTCGGTATCTTGATGTCTTTTTCTTCTATCAATTTGTTTTAATAAACATAAATTATTTTGATAGCAGAAAAAAAAGTCCCAAGCAAGTATCACATGTTTTCCTTAATATGGGGAGTCTTAAACACACACACACACACACACACACACGAAAGTAGAAGGGACACTGTTATTAAACAAGAGGAAGGAAATAAGGGGGGAGGGGTAAGGGAAGAGTAAAGTAATTCAAAAGAAATTAATTAAAAGGTTACATTCCTGTAACCTCAGCTACTCAGAAAGCTGAAGCAGGAAGATTATAATTTTGAGATCAGTCTGGGCAATTTAGTGAGATCTTGTCTCAAAATAAAATAAAAAGGGCGGGAGATACAGCTCAGTGGTAGAGCACTTGCCTAGCATGTGCAAGGCCCTGGGTTGAATCCCCGGTATAAAAATTTTAAAAAAAGAAAGAAAGAAAGAAAGATTCAGTAGCTTCTTCTATTACTTACAACTGATACTAAGAAGAAAATATCAGGAAGACACACAGTGCCACTGGCCCTTCTACTGCCTCTCACTCAAGGTAGGATCATGGGAAAATCATTTCATTCTCCCTTACTGCTTAAAGTGAAAGTTAAAATCAGATGCTATCAAAGGATCCTTCCTATGCTTTTAACAGATTTGCTATTACTTAAACCAGTGACTTAGTGTAATTTTGCAACTTCCTTATCTAAGCAACCCTTTTTTGGGTAAGTCAATAATAAGACTTCTGTTAGATTTAGGTGTTTTCTCTTCCTGCCATTGACTTCCCTTGAAGTCACTCTGAAGAGTGACCTCTTTTAAGACGCCTAAGATGACAGGTGTGACTGCTCCATATCAGAGTGCAGGTTATGCTTTGAAGAGGCCTGCTATATAAGCAGAAGTGCACCAGGCCTCCTCTTCACAGGAAATCTCAGAATGCGTGCAAATCTCAGAATGTATAACCCTCTGTCTCCCTATTAAGAAAACTCTCTAAACTAAGGTGTTAAAGGCAATAGCAAGTTGATATTTGAAACTTGTGTTTGAGGAGATCTGTGTTTGGGCAAGATAGTAGTAACACAGTTATGTGATATGTAGACATTTTTTTTTTAAATACCATTTTATTGCTAGTATAAGATACTCTGATAAGCTTCATCTGAAATCGCTGTGGTTTATAAGTGGGAAATAAGGTCACTTAGCAGTGACTGCCTTTGGTTATTGTTATTATGAACCATATTCTGGAATTTTTATCTATCAAATAGGTGAAACCAGAGGAAATTCCAAATTGAATAGAGTTCCAGAAAAATGGTATCTCCATAGAACATTGGTGAACACCACCGACATTTCACAGGGGGACTCTTAAAGTTTTTGTTTATTTTTTCTTGAGACAGGGCCTCACTCTGTAGTTGAGGCTGGCCTGAAACTCACTGTGTAGCTCAGTCTGGCCTCAATTTTACAGTAATCCTCCTGCCTCAGCACTGAGATTACAGGCCTGTGCCACCATGCCCAGCAGGAGGACTTTTAATTGAAAATACACATTTAAGAAGTAAGATTGAGCAAATAATTGCAGTATTACATGGCGAATTTGGCTAGGATCCTCAATGTCCTGTATCAAAGTTACTGCGAAAGGATACAATAAATAGTGACAAAGTTGGTAATGCATGATGAGTGACCAGGAAATCGATGCCTCCAAACAGACAAAGAGAGTGACACTCCAAGACAGCCACTATTTATTGGGATAGGCGGGGCTAGCAAAACAGTCAAAATTGGCAGAAGACTCAGAGGTCTATAACTCAACAGGCAAGTATAAGCTTAGAATGACTCAAGAGGGAAAAGATGATCTTATGCTAAGAAGGATCTTGGAGTGCTTTTTGTTTTGTTTCTGTTTGTTTTGGTACCAAGGGTTGAACTCGTGACCTCGTGCTTGCCAGGCAGCACAGGTGCTTATGCCACTGAGCTAAATTCCCAGCACCTGGACTGCTTATTGAATTTAGTGGTTTTAGTTTTAGTGGTTAGGTGAGGATGGCCCATTCCTAAAGAGTAAATGGGAAATCTCAAATGGGTGATACTGATAATCCCAAATCTCCATTTTCCCTTAGGGTAGTATGCAAAATTAGCCATTGTGAATTTGTGGTCCCCAATAGTATTATAAAAGCTTAGATGCTTAGTTGTTGACAAGCTTAGCATATAGTCAAATTTTGCTAGAAATTCCCATTAAGTTGATTCCTACAGCTCTGAATATAAGAATGCGTCCTTTGTGATCAAGGACACAAGAATTAAGTACTTTTTTAATCAGTGTAACCCTGGCATTCCATAACCTCTCCTTATTCAAAAGATGCTTTGCCTGAGTAGATCTTTAATGTCTCTGTGAGCTTCCTCCTTCTCATTCTCCCTTCACTAATGAGCTTCAGCATGTCTGGAGTCAGAGGGATGAAGATGGTTCCCATTTTATACGAGTTCATAAATTCTTTTTTTTTTTTTTTGAAGAGGGGAAAAGCAACAAAAAAACACAGACAAGAAAAACAAAAAGTAAAAGAGAGAAACAAACAACAACAACAATAAAAACTCCAAAACAATAACATATAGGCTTCCAAAACACTATCATAGGAATTTAACATTGGTTATTATTTTGCATAATTATCTTCAAAAGAGTTGCTTAGATTACCAAATATAGACATGTAAAATTGATCTAATCACATGAGTATTAGCCATTCTGTTCCAAGAACTAATAGGATTAGTACTATAATCATCTTAGCTATCTTATGTATATATATACAAATTTATATCTTTTTTCTTTTCCTTTCCTTCTTTTTTTCCTTTTCTCTATCTGAATAATTATGCTCCTTTGAGCAGTTTCTTATCCTTTCACAATATTTATTGAAGATTTTGGATCTTATTTACTCTTTCAGTTTCTTACACTAGGGAGACAATATGGTATTTACACATGTGAGTCTGATTTATTTCACTTAAGACTATGGTCTAAGTCACAACCATTTACCTATAAAACCTTGATGCAATCCTTCTTTAGAGCTGAGTAGTACTCCACTGTATAAAATAACACAACATTTTTATCCATTCCTCAGTTAAGGGGCATTTGGGTTGTTTCCCAGATTTGGCTATTATAAATTGTGCTGTTATAAACATGGGTACACATATATCACTGTGGCATAATGCTTTCAGTTTTTCTGTGAATATGCCCAGAGGTGGGATAGCTAGGTCAAATGGAACCTCTAATCCTACGTTTTTGAGGAACTTTTACACTGATTTCCCCAGTGGTTGCACCAATCTACACTCCCATCAACTGTGGAGAAGAGTTCCTTTTTCCCCACAGTCCCTCGAGCATTTGTTATTGGTTGATTTCTTGATCTTGGCCATTCTTTCTGGAGTGAGATGAGATCTCAGTGTTATTTTAATTTACATTTTTCTAATGACCAATGATAATGAAAATTTTTTCTATATTTATTTGCCATTTGTATTTCTTTCTCTGAGAAGTGTGTATTCATCTCAGATGCCCATTTTTGGATTGGGTCCTTGAATATTGAGGGTCTGATTTCTTTCACATCTTTATATATTCTAGATAGAAATCCTTTGTCTGAGGGACAGTTGACTAAGATTTTTTTTTCCCAATTTGTAGGTTTTCTTTTCACTCTGCTGGAGATTTCTTTTGACATTCAAACACTTTTTAATAAAATGAGATACCAGTTGTTGATTGTGCAAGGTATTTCCCATGCAGTTTGATTTTTGTTCAAGAACTCCGTCTACCCCTAGGTATCAAGATTTCTACCTACTTTGTCTTCCAGCTGATTTAGTATTTCTGCTTTAATATTTAGATCTTTGATTCATTTTGACTTTAGTTTAGTACATGGTGATAAACATGGGTCTAATTTTAGTTTTCAGCATATGGAAACCCAGTTTTTCCAGCACCACTTATTAAAGAGGTTATCTTTCTTCCAGTGAACATGTTTGGCCCCTTTGTCAAAAATAAGATGCCTGAGTGTGTTTGTAATTGTGGCTGAATTTTCTAATCTATCTCATTGGTCTTCAGATCTGTTTTTTTCCATGCTGATATTATCACAGTAGCTTTGTAGCGTAATTTTAAGTCAGGGATTGTGATGCCTCCTGCCTTGCTTTTGTTGCCCAGAATTGTCTTAGCTATTCTTTGTCTCTTCTAGTTCCAGATGAATTTTAGGAACAATTTCTCTAGATCTGTGAGGTATTGAAATGGTATTTTGATTGGAATTGCATTAAATCTGTATAAAAATTTTGGGACAATGGCCATTTGCACAATGTTTGTTCATCCTATCCATGAACAAGGGTCTTTCTATCTTCTGAAATCCTCTTCAATTTCTTTTTTCAGACTAATGTGATTTTCACTGTATAGATATTTACATCTTTTGCTAGATTGATTCCAAACTATTTTTTTTTTTTTGGATGCTATTGTGAAGGGTGTGGTTTCCCTTATTTCTCACTCAGTGAGTTTATTGTTTGTGTATGAGAATGCTATTGATTTTTTTAATTTTTTTATTTTTTAATTTTTTTTATTTAAGAGAAAAAAGACACATATAAAAAAGACAAAAGGCAAAAGAGACAAACAAACGACTAGAGTAAATGCACAACAGTAACACTATAGGTTTACAAAACAGGATGATAGAAACTTGACAATGTGTCTCCTTATCTTCAAAATGGTTGTTTACATTAACAGATATAGACATGTAAAATTGATCTAATCATATGAGTATTAACTGTTCTTTCTCAATAACTAATACATTGAGCAGTATGTTCATTTTAGGTATCTTACATATACATACATACAGATTTATAACTTTTCCTTTTCCCTTCCCTCTTTCCCCCTTTTCCCTTCCATCTTTTCTCTTCCCAATTACTTTTGCTCTTTGAGCAGTTTTTTACCTTTACATAGCATTTATTATAGATTTTAGATCATATATACTTTTTCATTTTCTTACACTAGGGAGACAATACAGTATTTGCACATGTGGGTTTGATTTGTCTCACTTATGAGTATGGTCTCAAGTCATGACCATTTACTTATAAAAATCTCAATGCCATCTTTCTTAATAGCTGAGTAGTAATCCATTGTATAAAAATACCACATCTTCTTTATCCATTCTTTGATTGATGGGCACTTGGGTTGTTTCCAAGATCTGGCTATTACAAATTGGGTTGCTATAAACATGGGTGCACAAAAATCACTGTGGTATGATGTTTTCAATTCTTCTGGGAAAATGCCCAGAAGTGGGATAGCTGGGTCGAATGGGATCTCTAATCCTAGCTTCTTGAGGAATCTCCACACTGACTTCCCCAGTGGTTGCACCAGTCTACACTCCCACCAACAGTGGAGAAGAGGTCCTTTTTCCCCACAGCTCCTCCAGCATTTGTTGTTGCTTGATTTCTTAATCTTGGCCATTCTTTCTGGAGTGAGATGGAATCTCAGTGTTGTTTTAATTTGCATTTCCCGAATGACCATTGATGTTGAACATTTTTTCATATATTTATTTGCCATTTGTATTTCTTTGTCTGAGAAGTGTGTATACATTTCAAATGACCATTTTTGGATTGGGTCTTCGAATTTTAGGGGCCTAATTTCTTTTAATTCTTTATATGTTTTAGGTAGAATTCCTTTGTCTGATGCACAATTGGCTAAGATATTTTCCCAGTTCATGGGTTTTCTTTTCACTCTGTTGGAGATTTCCTTTGACATGCAAAAACTTTTTAGTAAGGATGAGATCCCAGTTGTTGATTCTGTGAAGTGTTTCTGGTGCAATTTGATTTTTGTTCATGAACTCTCTGCCTACTCCTATGTCATCAAGATTTTTACCTACTTTGCCTGCTAGTAAGTTTAGTGTCTCTGTTTTACTATTCAGATCTTTGATCCATTTTGACTTTATTTTAGTGCATGGTGATAGGCATGGATTTAGTTTTAGTTTACGGCATATAGAAAGACAGTTTTTCCAGCACCATTTGTTAAAGAGGCTATCTTTCTTCCAATGTACATGTGTGGCCCCTTTGTCAAAGATAAGGTGGCTGAGTGTGTTTGTAGTTGTGTCTGTATCTTCTAATCTAGTCCATTGATCTTCAGGTCTGTTTTGATTCCAGTACCATGCTGATTTTATCACAGTAGCTTTGTAGTATAGTTTCAAGTCGGGGATTGTGATGCCTCCTGCCTTCCCTTTGTTGCCCAGAATTGCCTTTGCTATTCTAGGTCTTTTCTGGTTCCAGAT
>RJWM01020175.1:0-37640 GCA_004363535.1 Dasyprocta punctata
TTTTCAATAGTCATGAAATATAGTTAGCATTCTTGGTGTTGAGTGAATTCTTAATTTTTATTTGCAAAACCTCAAATGCATGTATAAAGCCTTGAATTCTTTCCCAGAGTTGTCCATTGTATACTCCCTAGATATGAAATATCAATTTTACAGGCTAGCAAAATGGTATTTAATGGTGGCTGACAGGATAGTGTTTAAAGACAATATATATTGGATACTTAAATTTTTCTATTATCTGACTCTTGGCACAGATCATTGAATTTAAGTTGTATTGAGATTGCAGAAGATCTGGCTGCCTTATAAACCCAGCTATGCTGCATGTTTATTTAGTCTCAGGCCCTTTCTGCTTTCTAAGCATGTACAGAAGAAAATACAACCATTTCAGTTTCTGCCTTCACATCTACTTGCATTAGGAGTTGTCTTAAGAAAACTGTGAAGGATAGTTTTCAAGACATTTTCCCTAGCTTCAAGCATGGAGCAGAGCACCAGTTTTGTGTCATTTGCTTACATTTCTTTTTCTTCCCTTTCTAATGCTTACCCACTTTGATTATGCTTAAAGACCCAGGGTTTTACCACGTTTTCATCTTCAAATTTGAGGACTTTTGCTGAAAGTGCAGCTCAGTGGTAGAGTGCTTACATACCACATGTGAGGTTCTTGGCACTGCAAGAAAGGAAGAAAGCAGTGCAAGAAGAAAAGAAGTGTATTTGAGGCTTAATTTTGGTACGGCTAGAGCTCTGCAAAGGATGGCTGTTTTGTATCCATATCATTTTCTCTTTAATTTTATTTTAAATTGATCACTGTGTATTTTAGGCATATGCAATGCCTCCTTAATGGTTTCTTGGATAAAATACGTTGTTCAGTTAGATAAGTAAATGAAATCGTCTGGGTTACTAAGCATGACTCATTTAAAATCTCATTTGAAACAATTTTTCTGTCCACTCTTTGCTAAGCATTTATCTTTCTGGTTTGTAGTAGTTTAACTTTGAGCAAGAGTTAAAGCATGAAGACCAGTATCTGGGATAACAGCCTACCCTAAGCACTATTGCTGTCTTTATGCTTTTCCTTTGATCTGTTGTGGGTTTTCCTTTGATCTCATGCTATTTCTTTCTTTCTTTCTTTCTTTCTTTCTTTCTTTCTTTCTTTCTTTCTTTCTTTCTGATACAGGGGATCAGGCTCACTTTGCTACATGTTTCTTAGCTGTTTGTTCCATTTTACTCTAAAAATGGAATGAGAATGAGTGAAAGCACAAGGAAATTTGGAGCGGTACCATATGCATAATCTGTAGGCACTGTCTGAATAAGAAAACCTTTATGATTGGCCCACGTTTGCATATTTGCTGGGATTTCTCTCCATTTCTTAGTGTGGGAGCTTCTGTTACACACGTTCTCATCGCTGTCATGCATGTATTCTTTGCCCCTTGGAATAATTTCTACTTATTTCTTTGGCCCTTACCACTCATAATTCTAGGATTATAATTTTGTGGAATTGGAAGGGGTGATATCTGTAATCACTGAACACCAGATAAAGCTCTTGATAAAGTCAGATGAAAAAGAAGCAGTGCCATTATTGTTTTCTTTCTTCTTTTATCTTCATTTGAATAGTTTCGCTTTACTGATGCTAAAATTAAATGAAGTAAATAATGTTAATTTACAAAGAGATATTTTAAAAGCATTGGAAACAAGTGAAAAAAGGTGTAACTCCTTATAATAATATTCCTGAAACTCTGCATATAAAATCAGCCATTGGTCAGTCTGTTTGTATTTTAGAAGGACTAGGAAAATAACTGTGCAAAGAAACAGTTCTTAAAATGCCTGTGTAGTGAAAAGAGCCTTTTACAATACAAATAATTGCAGACATATTTTTGCTGGGATGTTTTGCAGCAAGTTTTAAGCAGTTCTGCATGATTTGTTTGGGCCGATTGATATATTGGTCAAATTATTGTTTGCTGATAAGTATAGAAATTAGAGAAGACTATCCCCGGTGTGGTAGAGCACACCTGTAATCCCAGCACTCAGTAGGCTGAGGCAGGAGGACCTCTGTGAGTTTGAGGCCGATCTGGCTGCATAGTGAATTTTAAGACCAACCTAAATTACACAGCGAGACCTGCTACCAGGCACCCCCACACACACGCATCCCACTCCCCAAAAAAAGAAACTAGAGAAGACCAAGTTATATCATTTACCAAATACAAGCCCTTGGCCATTTGAAGATTCAGTGTTATGCTCTTACATCTTTTCAAAATCACTTTGGATGGAGCCCAGTTACGTTATACTTAAATTTTTATTTTTGTGGTTCTAATAGAAGTTCTAGAAAAGGCTGGAATGGTTGGGCAGCATTTGAAGTTCCTAGGATAAGGGAGGGAGTTAGTAGTGAAGTAGCTTTGTCTTAAAACAACTGCTGCCCTTCTTTCTGACTGTTTTCCTCCCCTACGTTAGTTAATATTGGTGGTGGCAGGGGTGGGGCCCAGTTCCTGCCCCTGCTTCATCAGTTTGGTTCAACCTGGCATTTGTAGTTTTTCTGGAATGTTGTCACAGTTGTCTTCTGATTTTTAGACTGTGTGGCATTCTTGATAATAATGGGAAGTTGCGTATTCATTTGATTGCTCTGACAAACTATTGATTGTTATTAATTTTTAATATATCACAAGTATTTCTTTCCTGTGAGCAGTCTACAGATACAGGTGACTTTTGAAGTTTGACTTTTCATTTCGTTTCCTTCCCTTTCTGTTCTTCCTTTCACCTCACTCCCTTCCTGGCTTCCAGTTTGGATTAAAACTTAAACAGCTCAAGCCTTGAAGACATAAGTCTTTTACACAATTGTAGATTTATTACCTTTAGGTTTTTGAAAATGAATGTTATAAAATTTCCTTGCCATTTTCAAAGTTTCCTGAGTTGTACTGATGTCTGTAAAGAATGACAATTAGCATGGGAGGATGGGAGAAAGAAAAAAGTTACTCATCGAAATGTATTTTTGAAGCGACATAGCTTCTATTTCCTTTCTGTGACCTAATTTAATGGAAACATTTTCACCCCAAGAGGATCTCTAGAATGCCCGTGTTCTCAGTATTAGGCTGATGGGCGAAGGGGTTTTTTGTTTTGTTTTGTTCTTGGTACAACTGTGATGTTCTGCTCTTGGTTCAATGTGAATGTCACAACATGGCATGTTTTCAGGGAATCATGGGGAATTGACTCATTTTATGCAGCATTTACAGGCCAGTGGGTATTTGGAGCTAGAAAGTACATCATTTAAATCTAGCCAGTCCCCCACCTCTACCCCTTCTTCTTTTAAACAGAGAAAGAAATTGAAATCCAGAGAGATTAGGTAATTTTATTCAGCAAACATTAATTGATCATGTACCTTGTGTCAGATGCAGGACTAGGTGCTGGGGGCTATAGAGATGAATAAGTTTATGTCCCTGTTAGAGATGTGTACGCAGTTCCCAGAGCAGACAGTTTGTAATTAGCGGATCAGGGAATAGAGTATTTGTGAATCATTCATAATCACATCTTTCTAGATTGATAAAACAGAATTTATCTCAACTATTTGTCTCTTTCCTTCCCTATTTTTTAATCATTCATTAAAGGTGATTTTTAGTTAATGTTTCAAAATAAGTAAATCCAGTGTTCTCCCTTGACTCTAGTACCATCTTTTAGTTACCACTGTCTCCTGAAAGGTGAATATATGCTAGCCATCCACATTTTATCAGCTGTTCACCTCACTGTATTCTGACTGAAATGGCTCTTGCCACCCCTCTTGGGTATGGTCTAGTCGTTATTGTTACCTCTTTGAATGTTTGACTGGTACCATATGTTCCTTCTTCAAACTCTCTTCTCCCTTGGATCATAGGTGCCCTGATTGATTCTTCTGCATCTTTCCCATTTTTATTTTAATTTTCATTAGCATTTGCATTGCATACTTCTCATTCCCCAAATGCGCTGTACCTTTGCATGTTTCTATATCAGTTGACCATCCATCCTTCAGGTTTAGCTCATTCACATGTCATGAAGCATATCATTCCTTTTCAAGAATTTCCGAGTTTCCCTCTCTGCTTTTTTGGCACCTTGCATTTGTTTTACAGCCCTCTAGCTTTTTTGGTGTGTATACATCAAGGTTCTCCTTCTTCTCTCTTGAGAAAAGGAACAATTTCTCCAGTGACTGACACATAATACTATACCTTTTGTAAAAATGTAGTTGTTTAACCTACAATGACTTCACACTTGATCAGGCAAGTAGTGTAAAGCACCTCGCCCCCACCCCTTAACAGCCCATCCCAATGTCTGTCTTCCCCTCTTCTAAATCTTGTAAGCCAGGCCTGTTTATTGCTGCCAAGATGTAGCCTGTGGCGATTCGCTGTTAATGGTAAATTTATAGTTTTGTCAATTGTTTGTCAGTATATTAATTCAGTTAAGAAGCTTAAACATAACCCTTAGTTATCCTCAAATCGACTGAAACCTTTTTTTAAAAAAATTCATAAATTAGACAGGCATAAGCTTGAGCCTAGTCCTGTCTGATTAAATCTGAGCTCATAATTAGTGTGAGGTAAATTATTGCAATTTTTTTACAACTGAAATAAGGGAATTTTGCACTTCCTGTGTTTGCCTGCAAGAATATCTTACATAGTTGTATTGTTTCTGTGCTTGATTTTAACCTAAACACTTGGGGTCATCAAAGTGCTTGGCAGCACCCTCAACATACAGGAAACACAGTTTTTGCCTTTTGGAAAAGCCAGTGTACATGTTGCTATAAAACAGTGGTGCTGGTTAGTTTTCCCTAATCATCTGCTTGTCATGTGGCCATTGTAGTTCTTTTGGCCTGATGTACTGATCTGTTTGCTGAGATAGATTTTTTTTCCTGTTGCCTGATTCCACAGTTCATTTAGGTTGCTGATCTCTCATCCTTTGCTGTATACTTACTGGTCTTTGTTCAAAATTAGATCAATAAAGTTAAATCAAATTAAAAAGAGTGTCCTCCAAAGAAATAGTGATCGTGTGTTACCATTAAGTGGTTTAGAAAGAAATATTCATGCCTTCATTGTAGCCTTTTCTTTTATGTCTGATTATTTCTGGTATCAAATCTTATATGTTACAGCTTTTTGAAGAATTGAGGCATTGACAGAGATTTTTAGACTGGTGGGTCTGAATTTTGAGGTAGATTTTTAGGTTGGTGGTTCTGAATTTTGTTTGTTTTTCCTTGTAACCTCCTGATCTTGGGTTGTGTTCAAATCTGTAAGATTTATTAGGTGAATATTCTGTAGCTAGGTGGTGAGACATTCTGGCTTCTCATTATTCACTGACCCTGTATAGTTTTCTTGCATTCAGCAACATTTGTTAAGAGGCACCTACATCGTTCTAGGGGGAAGGCAGAGCTCGGGTTCCAGGTGAGGAGGTCACCTTGTACACTTCTCCCCGGGGTGGGGGTGTTTTGTAGGGAATGCCTGGGCCAACTGTAGTTTTCCTTTTCTCTTGACATAAGAGTTCTGTTCTTCTATTGCATGGAGGAAAGAACAATGACTGTTTTTAAGTTGTTGGAAAGGCATACGATTGTTGGATGCCCTGTGATAGCATTCAGGGGCTGTGGATTTTGGACTTAGTTAGCTTATAGTTCACATTTTACTCCACCATTTTCTGATCGTATGGCTTAGGGTCTTAATTTTTCAGCCACTTTCCTTTCATCTGTGAAAATAAAGATAACATTTGCTGTGTGTTGAGTTGCTTTAAGTATTAAATGGGTTATCTTTGGCATCAAAAAGGGAAGATGCTGTCTTTAAACTCAGCTTCGTATTACCTATGGGATGTAAATTGCGTATGTACTGGGTCGGGTCAGATGTGCCATGAGAGAAGAGAGAATATTTGATTAGAGAATTTACAGGAGGCTTCCTAGAGGTAGAGGGTGGTAGTTGAGCATGGCCTTGCAGAACATTTGGCATTTCAGTTGACAAAACATTTTGCACTGAGATAGTAGTCACATCCAACCAAAAGAAATAGCATAAAAAGGGACTAGAAGATTCATTATGAGGCTTATTTGGGAAGCAAACAATTTGGAATGTACTTGTTGGGACCAGAACTGGGCCAGCCTGCTTGATTATGTCCATAAATTGTAACTGAGCAATCTCCCTTAGCATTCAACTGAAGATCAGAATCCGTATCTGAAAATAGTTACATTAGTGTGGAAATTGAATGTGATAGCATGCCTGATTCTTCTCTCAGATTTAAAAAAAATCAGAATATTATCCTGAATGTGTTCTACCTTTTTATTATGGTAAAACACATAACAAAATTAAATATAGTTCAGAAGTGTTAAGTGTGTTCACATTGTTGTAAAACATGCTTGCAGGTCTTTTTCATCTTGCAAACCCGTAACTATCCCCCATTAAACAGTAACTTCCCTTTTATTCCTTCCTTAACTCTGGATAACCAACTAACTGCGTCTTGAGGGGAGGAGGCAGCTGCCTTAAGAGAAGTTTCTATAGCTCAGTGCTTGATAAAGATATGCGATAGCGAATCTGGGACAATTTTCCATCTTACTGTAGTTGAAAAATGACATCTTGTTGATAATATTGGCCTCCAGTGAGTTTTTTTATCCCTACTAATCTTTACTTTATTTACATCCCACTTTGTGTGATGTAGTAACCACATTGGCACATTTAAGCTAACTTTAGTTTTCCATTTTTACCGTGATTGCAATTTATAAACATGAGCGTAGCCTCCCTGTGGTTGGGTTTTAAAGCCACAAAATGATTCACTACTCATGAAAGTGTTCAACAACATATCAGGCAGAGAAAAAAATTATAGGTTATATTGTTCCCTTATTGTGTAATTTTTGTATCTTGCAGACTCCATAGATTAGGTACACACTGGCTGGAAATATTCTCTTATTGCCAATTGTTAAATCTTTCAAACGTTTCTCTGCCACCACATATCTTAACTGTGGAGGTTCTTCATGAGCGTGTGTTCTTTCTGGTTAGATGTTTGTGCATATTTGCAGTTTGAATAGTCCTGCCAGGTAGAGCAGGCCAGGCACAGGTAGTGAGGAATTGGTCTCTGAGAAATGTGGCCTCTCTAGGGATTTGGACTCTTACTGTCTGAGGTGAGTTTTCTTTGGTCAGTAATACAGATACTTGTGGCTACCATGTCAGGATCTGATCAGGAGACAGAGACCACATCGGCTATTTTAATAGAGTGAACATAATATAAGAAATTTTTAACCAGGTATGAGAATACTAAAAATGTAGAAGGAGAATCCTTGGATAGCATGGAAATAGTAACTGCAAGGCATAGCTCCTATCCCAGAGATCAAGAGAATGAAAAAGAGAAAGAGGAAAACTTGGAAATTTGCAGGTAGACCAAGGGAAAGTAGGGTCTGCTTAGATCTCTGCTCAGCTGATGCTTGTGACTTTCAGGAGTAATGCCATAGGCTTAGTACCCAGATTGCTCAGGAGTGGCTGCCAGTTGATTACTTCTAGTGAATCTACAGTGGTGCAATGAACCAGAGTCCAAGAGCATTGGGAAAACTACAGGCTGAACTTCTTCTGTTGAGATGAACTGCCGCGGCTGAGAGAAAGGAGGGCTTTGGAGAAGCTGGCAGGAAGGAGAAAGAGTTCTACCCTTTTCCTGTCCACTTTCCCTCTAGCACCTCTTGTTGGCAGTGTAATGGGAAACCGGTTGATAAAACAGAAATAGGGTTCCCCTCATTTTGCTGAATATTTAAGCACTGTCACACTGGCAGGTTGAATTTGGTAGCTAAAATATGTGGCATGAGACATGGCAGCTTGATTTAGACCTTGGAGGGATGCAACTGGCAAGGCAGAAGCGCAGTGTCTAAAGGGAGACCTTTCTGCTGTGCACATAGATAATTCAGCCTTTTTTGAAATTCACAATGATTTACTGCATAAATTTGACTGGAACACTGTCTCAATTGAAGGGTCCCTTGGCACCAGCTAAATTAATGGTGTCACATCCAACATCATTTCCCCTTCTGTGTTGTTCCAGAAAGAAACTTTAATAATAATAATTATTTTTTTTTAATATGGTGAAGAAAGGAAGACATTCACAAAGAAATATTTCTCTAACAAAGTGATGTATCCTCTGAATGGGTGCACCTGATCCTGCTGTTAGTTACAGAGAAAATTAGTTTCCTATTGTAAAGGGATGTGTTTTTCTTGGGTTTCTTTCTCTTCTTCTAGAACTCTAGAACATTACTGTGCTGGATGGGTTTCATCTGGCTTGTGGCCTGTTCTCTAAGTAACAGGGTTGTCTCTTCTGAGGGTATTTGCTCTCCATTTTTAGTTGGGAATGAAGGGTAAGAAATGTGGGAGAAGATTTCTCCATTGCTAGAAAACATGATTTGGGGCCAGATGGTTAATTATGAGCTTCCAGTGAAGAGGAAAGTGATGCCAGAAGAGCAGAGCCAGTTGTGACACAGCTGATCCCTGTTGCCACTCTGTACCGTGCCGTGTTCAAGACCTCCAGGTTGGCTTTTGTTTTTGAAGGGCTCTTTGTCCTTATTTCTTTTTCCCTTCCCTGACTTCTATAAATGTTCTTTTCAATAAACAAGTGTCTCCTTTTAACATTGATTCACATTTCTAGTTGATCTTTAGAACTATTAGCTAAGTAGAAGGAGGCTCATCTATGGAGACACTAATTATTTCTTCCGTGTTCCATCGGTTCATTTGAAGAGCAGATGAAGAGTGTATTTCATTTAGCAGATCTTCACACCTGTTGGTATCACTGCAGATTAGTATTTCCATAACACAAAAACAGCTCTGTGATCTTTCACCACCCTTTCTTTTCTTAACCCCAAAACACTATCTCAGAAAATGCCCTTGCTTAAACTTAGTTCAATCTCAAAATCTTGAGTTTTTGGGGGGGGAGAAAGTTTTTTTTTTTTTTTTTTAATTTCACATTAGAACATTGCTCCTTTTATATTGTAGCTTATGATAATTTAGTGTTGAAATATCACCATTAAGGTATTTTTTTATGTATTGGTTCAGTTTTCCTTGAATTTAGAATGGTATTATTGTATTTTGTAAGATTTCTGACAACTATAGCTAGTGATAGATTGAAGATGTGTTTTTGGAAAGACCATGAGAAATAGAATTCATCATGTCAAACTTCTAGAGAACACAGAAGATTGCTTTCAAGAATTAGTCAAGTCAAAAGGGAGTACTGATATTTTTTGGTTTTTTGTTTTGTTTTGTTTTGTTTTGGCTTGGCTTTGTTTTGTTTTGTTTTTGCGATAGGATATCTGTGCAGTTCAGGCTTTGAGACAGGGTCTCACTATGGATTTAAGCTGGTCTCAAACTCACTGTGTAGCCCAGACTGGCCACTAAATCATGAGGATCCTCCTGCCTCAACCTCCTGAGTATTGAGATTACAAGCATGTGCCACCACACCTGGAGGTAATGATTATTTGGATTTTGTAAACTCAGGTTTTCTCTAATATTACAGCAGAGTACCAGGAGTACTACTTTTGCATCTCTGCTTGCAAAAAATCTAGGTTTTGCACTTGTGTGGTGAGATTTTTGAGTCTAGATACTATCTGTATTCATTAATGGATGTAACCTGGTGTAGTACAGAGTCATTTAGTAGCAGCAGCCAGAAGGTTGAAAAACAGTTTGCCATTAACTAGGGAAATATAAGATGCCTTTTTTCAATGAACTTGCTAACCATGTTATGAAGCTATAGTGGTATCGCTCACTACTCTTTAATTCATTGTGAGATTTACTGAGCAGTTCCATTTATTCCAGTAATCACAATAGCTACAGATTTGAGTTGTCAAAAATCTTCTAGATAGGCTTTTCAGTATTCCCCATTTTCTTCTCAGTATTTTACTATTTTCTAGTAATGTGGCACTATAGGTACTCTAGGTACTGTAGAGATCTTCTTTCTCTC
This sequence comes from Dasyprocta punctata, assembly GCA_004363535.1. Taxonomy (NCBI): domain Eukaryota; kingdom Metazoa; phylum Chordata; class Mammalia; order Rodentia; family Dasyproctidae; genus Dasyprocta; species Dasyprocta punctata. The sequence continues at coordinate 9,892 of RJWM01020175.1, forward strand.
ACATAGATCTTGCCTCATGAGTCTGGTAGAGAAGATAAGGCCTGTATGAAGAAATTAAATTATGGTAATACAAGGTAGAAAGTGATTAGTGCTGTAACTTTGGCTTATGTCTTCTTACATCTCTTGACATTTTTAGTTCTTGTTAACATCCATGTTAGATGTTGTAAAACTTAACTCAGCTAAGTAGCTTTGCTTCTTAGTAGCACTAAAAGTATAGATTTGGTTTTCCCATGAAATTTATATTTTCTGAAATTCTTTATGAGTGTGAACTTGGAGTCACCTTAATTTGGAATACTACATGTAGCCCTTTCCAGATTTTTCCAAGGCTTTGATTTGAAATAGTGTTCCTTGGTTTTCACTGTAAAGTCATATATAATGCTAGATGATTCTTATTTTGTTTAGTCTTAAGTGGAAGCAGAGGCAGGTCACCAGGTAGGAGGCCAATGGCTTGCGCCAAACTGTCTAGAACCTGGGATTCTATTGTACAGATTAGAAACAAGCAGCTACTCACTCTTGATCATTTGGTGCCAGGAGATATTTGAGGAGTGTTTGCAGGTCCAGGAAAGCTCTTTGTATCTCTGACTTCTGGAATACTGACCTAACTTTGCTCTCTTCAAGGATTCGATGCCCTTAGTGTGTCATTATCCAAGACTTGCCAGCAGAATCCTTGCCATTCCTCTAGGAAAGGTGGTACTATCTTACTTCCCCCTAGATATAGTTTTTTATTTTCAGAAGAGTTTGTGAACAGGAGAAACTTTTTGCCCAGTTGCATGTCAGAAGCCACTTTTGGGTTGGAAATACTTTCCAACCCAAAAGTCCTTAGAGCCTTTTCCTCTTCTGTTTCCTCAGTAGGTCTGGGAGCCACTGTTGTTGGCCACACAGCTTCTTACTTGTGAGCCTTGGCTTCTGTATAGGATATGCTATGTACCCCCAAGTCCTCATACTTTTGGTGGGGCTGAGTCTGATGCTTGTGATCAGTTTGTTGTCTAGCACCAGGATTAATGACGTGACTGCTACACCCGCCCAGGGGTGGAGCTGAGATGCAGTATAAGGGAAGGCGGGTCTTCCTCTTGCTTGCTTCTTCTGCCACCCTCTCTCTCGCCAGCGCGGATTGTGGCTTGCAGCCGCCATGAACTGTAGCCCCGTCATCCCATGCTGCCTTGGAGCCCACTTTATGGACTGAAACTCCCGAGAAACTCTAAGAATAAACCTTTCCTTCCCTAACTTTGGGCATCAGGTATTTTGTCTCGGCAATGAGCAAAAAGTAACTAAGACAGCTTCCTTGGTATTTAGGTCTGTGAGGTATTAGTGTTATTTTTTTATTCTACTCTTTTTCTTCTTCCTGCATTATTTGTAGCTAACTGAAGGGACCACATATGGTTTGTCACTTGGATAATGGTTTTGGAGTCCTTAGAGCCTTGAAGATATTTATTAAAGTCTTGACTGGGTCTTGAGGAAGTGGGGTGGGGGAGACCTGATGTTTGGCTCCTCCTATTTCCTCCCTAACCCTCTCTTCTCATTCTGTTTTTCCCTCCTCATCTTTATGACATCTGAGCAATAAATAGCAAGCACTTAGGAAAAAGACTCTTAGTTGGCTTATGTAACTGAGCAGAAGAGCAGTCTCCAAAGGGAGGTTTTTTCCCTTACATGATAGTCTTGAAAATGGTACTTTAATTCTGGGATGTGGACATTCCTGTGGAATATAATCATATGGTGTGCACTGGAGATAACAGGTCAGTCCCTTCAAGGACATGAGGTTGCCGAAACTGGCTTTACTTCTCTCCCTCTTTATACTGTGAAACTGCTCTCCTGCTGGCAGGATGCCAGAAGACATTTGTAACTGGGACTGTTTCTTGGAATTGCCACTTTGTGTTCTCTTTTACTGTCACCATGACTAGTATAGGTCCAGGCCACTGGGTATTTGTGTGGATTTGGGTAAGAAAAAGCAAGAATGTGCCTATTCCTGCTATTCCTTGGCATGGTCTCATTGACTTGCTCAACAGGATTCTCAGATTCCTCATCTAGGCTTCCAGTAGTTGGAACTAAGCCGTACTTGGAAATGTTTTGCCACCATTACTAGAAGGTTTTCAATTGACTTATCTGTATAGAAGGTCAAGGGGCATTGAATTCTCTGGTTGTTAGTAATTTATTTACTTGTTTATTTTTATTGAGCCATTTTGGCAATAATCAAGCTCTTCATTGTGGCTCTCTGGATTTTCTAAACTCCTGGTCTCCATTTTCTCTTACTGCCATTACTTAAGTAGGGTCAGGTAGCACTATATAGGACATAGCCTGCAGACCTCCTTGGTGCTTATTTTAAAATGGAGATCTGTGGAAATCACAGCAGATCCACGGAAACAGGGAATCAGGTATGGGTCTAGCAGTCTGCATGTTTTAAAGGTCCCAAGTAATTGTTAGGTACACCAAAGCCTCACCACCAATGACACAGATGGTGACTGCCTTTTGGCCAGTGACAAACCAAGAGAACGCAGCGTATTGCCTGCTGGTGATGGATTTCTGGGATAACAGGAATTATTTATTATTTGTGTGGTATCGGCTAAGTTGGCTAAACTTTTGAGCTTCATTTTCCATGTAGTGAAATGGGAATCATCATCATTCCCAGGTAGGATTATTGTCAGTGTTGTACGTACATAATGGGCTGTCATCAGTACCTATTATTAGCATGCCTTAATTTCTAGGGGTTTGCAATCTAACTAGTGTAATAAAACCTTAACATGGGATCAGTAGGGTAAAATAATGTTGTTCGTAAAATCTAGATAGTTGAGGGTCACTCAAAACAAAACATTTAAGGGAACTATTTGTCTGACATAATCCCATACCTGTAAATTTTTAAAAAATAGATTTCAATTTTTTAAAAATTTGATTTCAGTTTCTGTTTATACTATTTCTTTGCTCCCTGTAATATATATGAATATATTGCATTGTAAATTTAGTTCTTACTGGGATCTATCTGTGTAATAGACTCTGTTTGCTTTTAAGAGGTATTTTTGAGTGGAAAGTATGAAATAGAGCTAGTTGAAAAACAGTTTTTTCTTTGCAACAACTCCTTGTGAGATGTTTGGATATGAACAACTTTTTTGCATGGTTCTCTAGGTATAGTTATGTGTCTTCAGAAGACATAAGATATTTTCCATTTGGCCAATGCAATAACAAGTTCAAGCCTTCCTTCACTGCTGCCTTACAGCTTTGCAGTTATCTGACCTGCCTTTTATAGAAATGTGCTGTTTTATGTGTTAAGGGCTACAAAACAGTGAATATCCCTGCGGATTCTGTTTCCTGGCTGCCAAGGGAATTGAAAGGTCCTTGATTGTAAATATGCCCAGGGCATATGATACAGTTCCTATTTTTAAGTCCATAATTTAAGTGGTAATTGTAGTCTTTGTTTATTAAAATGGCATGTGAGACAGAGCTACCAGGACTGGTCCCATTATTTATTGTTGAAATATTATCTATTTAAGTCCAATCATGTCTGTTGTTCTTATTCTAATTCAACATTCAGTTTTAAGATCGTGGAAATAATTCTGTTTGATGACCTTAATTCATATATTATGGTTTGTCTCCTTTCAAAAGCAAGAATCAAACTTCATGTTGACCGTACTTATTTGATAGCACATTTATAGTTAAATTATTCCCTCTGACCTGTGGACAAATATATCTGTGGAAAAGTATCTCATTGTTTTTTGAGGAAAAAAATTGTATTTAATGAATTTCTTATGATAAAAAGAATGGTTAGTTACTGTGTTTGGAAAGTGAAGCAAAAGTATGACACATTGAGAGGAACAGGAGAAAGTAATTAAGTAAATTTGGAGATTTCCTCTCTTTGAATACTTTTTTGGCTTACAAAATTTCCCCACAGACACCTGGGTTCCTTTTTCAGTTGTGATATTCCCATTTGCTTCGGATGGCCCCTTTAATAAATATTATAGGTAGAAATGAAAGTTCTTAGGTACTTATCCTCAATCTCGTTTCTTGCCCCCTCCTCATCTCATCAGCTTATTTTTCATTTCTGTGTATTTTTGTACCTTTGCTGCTGACATAGCTCTATGAATAATATAATACCTGTGTCTGTTTTTAGTCTGTGTGTGGGGTTTTAGTACATCATTCTACAACTTGCTTTTCCTGCTCAATGTTGTTTTCAAATTTGTTTATCATATTGCTGTAATTCAGCTTAACTGCTCTGAATTCTGTCATATAACTGTACCATCTGCAGTGTTAATGTGAACACTGTTACACTTGTCTTGCACATGTGACAAGTTCCAGGGTATATATTTACCTGTAAATAGCATTTCCTAATCAGGGGGCTATATATTCTAAATTTTCAAATACTGCCATGCAGCACCATGTCAAAATGCCAGTGTAGTTATAACATTGTATGGTCCCAAACCAGGTAAAGGAAATTCTCTCAATACTGCCTTTAAAAATTTTGACAATATTACAAATGTAATGCAGTAACTCAATTTATATTTCTGTGATCATTACCAAAATTATACTTTTTTCCACACACGTAATGCTTACTCAGAGTTCTTCAGTAAAGTACTTGTGTATACTTTCTGTCCATCCTTTCATTGGTTTGTTTCCTTTCTCTTACTGGTTTGTCAGAGTTTTTTACTGAGTAAATTGTAGTAATCAGAAGAAACTTCTACCAAATCACTCCAGTATCCATTCATCCACTTTTACCCCTACCGAGTCACCAAAACTGTCTTTGTGACGTTACCAATAACCCATACTTAGTTTGATGAAAAGCACAAATGTTAGTCCTCAGCTCACTTACTGATTTTGTAGCACTTGACATGGTGGGTCATTCCTTCATGATCCTTCTTCTCCATCACTTTTTGGCTCTAAGGACACAGCACTCTGATAGTTTTCTTGTTCACTGACTTCTCCTCAGTCTGCTTTTGCCGATTCGCATTTAAATATCCAACTCCCCACTCTGGATCTCCATTTGGATATTTTTTAGCATGTCCACAACGGAGCTCTAGATCTTATCCTCTCCCTCTAGTCTGTTCATAGCACTCCCCCTGTTCTTTGATGATCCTGCCTATTTTATTCTTTTGCTCAGCTTAAAAAAAAAATCCTTGGTGTCATCCTTGATTTTTTCCTTTTAACATTTAATCTTCCATCTAGTATCTACTGTTGAAACATTTTTAGTTCTGACCACAACTATCTCCCTTTAACTCCCACTTTATTGTAACCTATAATCATTTCCTACCTAGATTACCATCGTATTCTCCTGATTTATCTACCATCTCCACCTTGTTACAATGTCTTTGTTGTGGTGGTTGTTTTGTGTTACAGGAGATTGAATCCAGAGCCTTCACATTGACTGATTGATTGATCGAGATCAGGTCTTGCTAAGTCACTTAGACTGGACTTGAACTCGCTATCTTCATTCCTCAGCCTTCTGAATAGCTGAGATTACAGGCTTCTGTCCTCATCAGAAAGGTTAGAGTGACTTGAAATGTGAAGTCAGATCTGTACCTTTATCTCCTACCTTCTCCCATTTACAGTCTTGCACTAGCCACCTGGTATATTTGCTCTGTCTTGAGCAATGCTCATTATTTACATTGGCTGTTCTTTTTACCTTTCTTCAAATGATGGGCATCTCATTCCTCCTTTGAGCCTTTGAGAAAGTGACATCATCTCAGTGAGGCTTGCCCTGATCAAATAACAGGGCGGGGGTGGAGGGGTTCTTTTTCTGTTTCACTTATCACCTAATAACAGTCTGTGCTTTGACCTTTTACTTTGTTCATGATATCTTTTTAATAAGTAGAATTTTAAAAATCTTGACTTGAGCCACGCTTGCCAGTTTTTTTCTTCATATGTGTCTTATTAGCTTTAAGAAACCTAGTATAGAACTGGGGTAAGGCTATTAAGTTGTTTCATTTGTTTTGTTTTGTTATGTAGTGGGGATTGAACCCAGGGTCTTTGAACTGAGAGCTACTTCCTCAGTACTTTTTGTTTTTAAACAAGGTCTTTCTGAGTAGCTAAGTTGCCCAGTCTGGGACTGAACTCGCGATCCGTTTGGCTCAACCTCCCAGTTCGTTGGCATTACAGGCCTGTACCACCATGCCTAGTTTGAAGGCCATTAAGTTTTATGACTACAGTTTTTAAGGATAGGCTAGATAAAATTAGAGTTAAAATGGGTTGAAGCAAGAACTTGATTGGAAATCCCTTTCTTGCCCTCCAAAATGAGTATTGACCACACTCCCTGTTGAGGAGCACTCCAAAAATACCTTCCTGTAAAAATGCCAAATGTCTGTTCAGATGCTAAGATGTGGATGCTGAGACTTGCTCTTGGGGAGAGAGACAGATGACTGATGTTATCTCATCCATCCCTAATGTGAGTCATTGCAGGGCCTACATGCAATGTCGTTTCTCAGGAGAGACAGTGATTATAGCACATATTGGTTTGTGTATTATCCACCCACCAGATAAAAGCAAACATTGCTTTCTATTTTTGTTTTGAAAAAAATATTTCCATGTAAATTAGAATCTAAACTACACAGTACCTCTTAGCAGGCAAGATTCAGCTAAAGTCCTGTTTTCTCAGAATATATTCCATACCTCAATTGCCTCTTAGAGATTTCAAAGGCTTTTATGTACCTGGTAATTTGGAGGAACTGCTTTTATTTTGTGGTTTCTTAGGGACTTCTAAAATATCTCTCTTGTAAGGTGCTTGCAGATGTCAATAGCTCCTAGCTCTGAAGGGTTAGAGTAACAAGATCATTCTCTTTTCACTTGTGATATCTTGTTTTCAGCTAGTACTATTTGTTCTTTCCTAGCTTCATGAGAGACGTATAATCAGACTCCAGAGTTGCTGTGTGCTTTATTAGGGTGTTTGTTGGAATACTACTTATTTTCTTTCATTCTTTGGAGGATATTTTGTCTTTGCATAGTCCTGCAGAGTGTCTTCAAAACATAGTTCTTATTTAGACAGCCATTTTCACACAATGTAGCTGTATATCATCCCATGATCTTCATTTCAATGCTTGTTGAAACTGTATATATTCTTTTCCTTTCCTAGTTTTGAAATTCCAGTCAACTGACATTCCCTGGTATATCTGAAGTGTTTCAGAATATGTAATGTAAGGCGCAGAAATTCAGGTTCCATGGAAAATCATAGGGTTATGTATGGCCAATGTCAGTATTTTGTTCATTTTTTAAAATTATGTTCACTAAAGCTTTTATAATCATACAGCTACTCTTTAAATAGATTTTCCTCTGTTGCTTGGTGAACATGTATATATTATTCCTTTTTAAAAATTTAAAAAAATTTTTTATTCCTGAGGACTGATCCTGATAACCAGTGATTTTTTGACTTTGTTAAAAGCTTGTTCTGTAGTAGTCTGCCTGTGAGCATTCTAACTGTATCATTGAGTGTCATCAGTTTTTTCAGGTTCGTGTAAATCATTTGACTCCTTACATTTGGCTCCTAAATAAACCTCTAATTTGTGGCCCATTGTTTTCAATTGGCTTTCAGAATGTTTATGAAATATCTATAATCTGTCCCTTGTTATGTATGGCCAACGTCAGTATTTTGTTCCTGCATTCTCCTAGACCAGGCAACTCTCATATACCTCCCAAGGTTAGCTGTTGTGAATTTTGCTGCTATAAACATGAGTTTGCATGTGTCACTGTAATGTGATGTCTTTAATTCATTCAGGAAGATGCTTTAGATGGGGATAGCTACATCAATAGCTACATCAAATGAAATTTCTGTTTTTAGTTTTAAGGAATGAGTGAGAAGGATGGCAAAGTGATTTTAAAAAGAAATTGATTAATCATATATGTATTTTTTGTGTCAGTTTTATTACTTTCAGCTCTGATCTTTATAATTTATTTCTTTCTACTAGCTTTGGATTTTGGCTTGTTGTTCTTTTTCTAGGACCTTAAGATACATCATTAGGTTATTTATTTGGACTCAGTTCATTTTCTCATTTGCACATTTACAGCTATAACCTTCCCTCTTAGGACTGCTGTCATTGTATTCCATAGGTTTTGGTATGTTGTACTAGCATTACAGTTTTATTGTATGAACTTGATTTTTCTGTAATTTCTTCCTTGATTTTTCTGTAATTATCTAAGAGTACTGTTTTGTTTCCATGTGTTTGTATAATTTCTGTGGTTTCTTTTGCCCTTGATTTCTAGTTTCATTGTGGTATAATCTGATAATATGTGTGGAATAATTTTGGATTTTTTAATTTACTTAAGCTTGCATTATGGTCAACATGTGGTCTGTTTTGGAGAAAGTCCTATGTGCTGCTAAGAAGAAAACATATTTTGTAGTTGTTCAGTGGAAGACTGTAGACATCTATGGGAAGTCCATTTGTTCAAGGATTTTGTTCAAATCTGGTATTTCTTTAATATTTTTGTTTGCTTAGTTGATCTGTTTGTGACAGTGTGCTTTTGAGGTCCCCCATTATAATTATGTTGCTTTTTATCTGATTTGTTCTTTAATTTCCTGCTATTCTTTCAAATAATTTGGGTGTACGACTTTTGCTCTCCTCTCTTTATGCCCGTAGGATGAGGTTTGGGGCAGTTGGAAGTTTCAGGATGCAGTTTGTTGCCTTGTCTTCTCGTATTTCTATTGGTGTTTTGTTTCGTTTTGTTTTGTCTTTTGGTTAGGTTTGTAGGTGTGTTTATAATGGAAGAACTTTGTTTCTAATATGATGGTTTCTTTAGTTAGTTTTCTTTTCAGTGATACATTTAGCTTAGCTAAGAACAATGACACCCCAGTTCATGAACTTAATTTGTCCTATGATTTTGGAAAAGATGGCCATGTTTGTGTTTTTATGGGAAAGATGGCCACAGATGTGTTTGTCACTGATTCAGAGTTTGCAAACAACTACAAAATTTTGCCGCATGCTTCTGTTTGCAAACAAAAGAGTTCATGAACCAAGGTACCACTGTATAGTCTTTTGCCCCTGTCTTAAGATCCAGCCATCTCTGTTAATTTGGGATGGGAGGATGCAGTGTGATTGGCCAGCACTCTGTTCTCCAGGAATGGAGAACAATGTTCTGAAGTTAATTTAGGTGTTGATATATAGACAAAACTCATTAATATCAATAATTATGGGGCCCTGGCATTGTCATGGAAATTAGCAATAGTTACATTGTCCAAGACAAATTGAATATTGCCATATCATAAGAACCAATTATGTACCTTTAACCATAGAAAAGAAATTCATAATTATGAACACTGACAACCGAGATATCAGCGTATAGCAAATATGTACTAAATGCAACAACTGTATCTCCACTAATGATAGGAATTCAACAGTAATAATATAGTGTTAGCTATCTAAAGATTAATAAAGGTTAATGGTTATACTATCAAAGATACAGGGAGTTAGGGATGAGACAATGCAAAAGGAAAAAATTGAAAAACAGTGAGAGGTGAGAAGGACAAAATAGATGATCATATTATGTAGTAGAAGTATTTTTATAGAATTAGATAGAGGTGACAGAAGAAAATAGAAGGTAAAAGGTAAAAAGGGAGGAAAGAAGAAGAAATAATGCGGAGAATAAAGATTAAAAAGAACTCTAAAAGGAAAAAGCAAGGGTAAAATAAATAAATACATACATACATACCAAGGAGGAAAATTCCCTAGATCTCAGTAAGCCAGTGAAGAAAGATGAAAGGAAAACAAACAAACAAAAATCAAACAAACAAACACCCAAAGTCCAAAAACAGAAAGTACAATTTCTCTGTAATTTTGAATGAGTGGTTTTCTTCCTGGATTCCCGGTGGTGGAGTTCAGCAGTTCAGTTTTCTCACCTATCCTTATGGCCTGTGTGTTTGTTAGGTGTCACCTCTCCCAGCGAGAGTGAGAATGTCCAAGTTTAGGGAGGTTCCCTGCTCATGCTGGTGGATAAGCCAACCAGATATGCACTGGTTGCAGACAGTAAGTGAGAGCTTAAGTACTCAATGCTGGCACTTTAGGCCCAGCAAAACTCAAGCTATGCCTGGCCTACCACCTCATAGGCTAGGGCTTTTGTTCTTTTTGGCTGGAGCACAAACCCCTCAGGGGTTCTCTTTCCAGTCTACTCCCTGTCCTTGGGTATCTCCTGTGGCTGTCTCTCACTCAGTCACTGTGGGAGGGTAACACTGGGAAACCTGATGTGGAGCTCTCCCCATGCTCTTGAGTGCCAGATTCAAATGATCAATTCCTTCCTGGGATGGTGCCTGACCAAGCACTTTTCAGCAATGTGGAAGGCACCTGTGATGCTATGTGGAGGGAATCCTCAGAGTAAAACCCCACACTGTTCCTGCAGATCACAACGATGGGCTCCCCCTGGAGTCTGCATTGCAGGCCTAGCCACCACCATCAGTTTTCCCTGGAGCCCCCAGCACTCACTTGGCTTCTGCCGACTGGGGCCTCCCCCAGAAGCCAAAAGCCAAGAACTGGGATTCCTCCCCGCAAATTTCTTGGCAGCTTTTAATTTTCCTGTCAGTTCCTTCCTTACTCCTGGCAATCTACTCCTTTTTTCTTACCCAAGTTGTTATTTTCCAGTGCCTGGATTCTGCATCTTGTAGAAGCCAAATTTTGTTGCCACTCAGTTCTCTGCCATCTTGATTCTCTGACTACTTTGACTAGCTGTGTTTGTACCCTGCTGTATACTTGTTCATTGTTGAGGACAGGAGACCCTGAAATGGTTGATGTGGGGTTGTACAATCAAGGACTCTAGGGCACTGGAAACAGGGCAGTGAATAGACAAGCCAGAACATTCAGCACTCTGGACACCAGAGAAGACTGAGATTTTCCCCATTCTCTTATTTCTTAAACATGCTTCCTCTGCCTCCACACCCCCTACAAAAGGCCAATATCTGGGGACTTCTTATACCTGTCATTGCGACTCAGCATTGAGTTTCCACTCTTTTATCCCCTCTGTGCACTCTGTTGTCATGCATGTTAACTCATTTCTAAAAATGGTTCTTGTGTCTCTTAAATTCTGTCTATTCCTACTTCTGTCATCTTCATGTAGACTCTTATCTGAAACCGACAATGCTTAGAGTAGTCATCTTTTTTGGGAGGAGTCTGGAGTCCGTGAGATAATGTGTATGCACTTGTGTGCATGTATTATTCCTTTCTGCTTTTCCTGTTCTGTTTTCTTCGTTTCTAATTTTCTTCCTGGTTTTTTCTTGACCTGCACACTCCCATTCAATCCCACCTTATCAATGAAACATTTCTTGATTACTTCTTTCCACTTCCCTGAACTCTTTAGTCCTGAGTATGAATCACATAATTTAGCACTAATCAAAACTGCTTTGTGTTGGTATTTCATATCTGTAGTATTTCTTCTATTACTATGTTAAATTTCAAGATTTTGTGTGCAGGACATATGCATATATTTATAGAATGCTTTGTATGCCCCCCCCCCCCACACACACACTGCAAGGGTCCTACTACTTTTTGAACTTCTGTGTTAAAATTTATGTAGCTGTTTGCTTGTTGATGAGCACTTGTTTCTACTTTGGGTAATTACAAACATTTCATTGATTATTTTTGAGCTTATTTTGTGTGAGTTGATTTTGTTTCTTTTAATTTTTTGAGAAAGGGTCTTGCTATGTAATCCAGGCTGGCTTTGAACTTGTGATGCTCCTGGCTCAGCCTCCTGAGTCGGGGATTACAGACATGCATTATCATACCTAACAAGCTTGTCATTTGGAAAAAAAAAAAAAAATGAGCCTACTCCCAATAAAGAATTTCAGTTTTTTATTAATCGTTAATTAGGTGTCTAGCACTTAATGCTTTTGATACTGAGAGTCAGCCAATTTCACAAATGTTACAATATATTGAACTATTGACTGTTCTTTTTTTCATTCTGATGTTGTATTTTATTTTGCTTTTAGGATAAGAACAAGAAACTACGTCCTCTGTATGACATTCCCTACATGTTTGAGGCCCGGGAATTTCTTCGAAAAAAGCTTATTGGGAAGAAGGTAAGTGATAACCCAAAGCATATATGCAAGGGGTTGAACTTAGCCTAATTCTTTTGGAGGTGATTATTTTCTGGGGCCCTTACCAGCACATGACACTCTTCCTCCAAGTCAAGTAGAATTGCTTTCATATGAGAGAGGCGTGTCTCTATGTCAGGAAGTGGTATCCCTTGGGAGAAGCTTAAAATTGGGGCCCTGACCACAGTTTGATTGCCAGTGCTCTCACGGCAGGTTCCAGGCTCAATTCCAGTTTCAATAATTGCATATAGCCCAGAGCGCCACTCAGTTGGCTCTCTTGTTCTCTCCAGCCACCTCCATTAAAAGTCTGGGGCTATGGGATTTGCTGGTGAGGAAAACTTGCTGCTTTTTTATGTTTTCCTAACTTATGAGAGGTAAGTTGGCCATAAAGAGGGGAAGCTGGTCTCCCCCAGGATAGGAGAAAAATGCAGGTATGAGATGCACTATGGCATGACTGCTATGTCTGCTTCTCTGGCTTGTTAAATTTCCTCCAGCCTTTCCTGCAGGTGCTATGGGGTATCTTAGAGGGGCAAGGGTGTGCAGATTCCTTGTGTCTCCTGTGCAGATTTTTGTATAGCACTTGACTTTGTAGTCTAGAGTAAGTGTTCCGATTCCAGTTTACATTTTCTAGTGTTCTTAGAGCATGATACTCTACAAATATTATGAATATAGTGATCTTTTTAAACATTCCTTCTTTTTCTGACCTCCCATTCCAAAAATCGTGCATACTTTGTGTCCTGGATGAATAAAGACAATAAAAGGAATGATTTCTTTGATAGCAGGTGAGGGAAATTCAAGGAAGGATTATAATTCATGTTTTCTGTACTTTGCTTCAATTGGGATTCTCAGAGAAATAATGTATTTTGGTTCGATTTTTATTGTACCTTTAGAAAGTTAAGGCCAGTCTTTTTTTGTCTGGCCTTTAAAACATTAAAGCCTTATTAGCATTCCTTACCTAAACTATTGATGTTGTGACAGGTTTGATAAAGATCTGGCTTTGGGACTAATGCCAGAGTAATACATTAAATATAAATAAAAATATAACCAGTTTTATTATATACCATACTCACTAGAGTGATAAATTACAGTGTGAGATTCTGAAGTTGGATATAAAGTGAAATTGCTAATTTTCAGGTAGAAAAACCAAACTGGATTCCCTAAAATGAGTATTAAATCTCCTCAGGTTCCTTCAGAGAATGGACTCATTTGTCATTGTATAAAACTTGACAGAATGCTGCATTCATTCATAAAGCGTAGTGCGAATGATGGCTTGAAGTCTCTTTCAATTTCTAGATATCCTGTTATCTGATGTAATGTCTGTCTAACATCTCCATTTCACCCAGTTGATATCATATCACTCATTTATTGGCTCATCAGCAGTTGCATATAGACAACCAAGGAACTCCCTCACCTGTGTGGACTTTTAAAGAAACCCATCCAGATTCACATGGCAAGAGTGGCAGCGTACATTGGGTTCCTGTGCAGCCAATTGAATACAGGTGTTGTAGGACCCACCTGGTTTCTTTGAAGATTGCCCTTCCCTGGCACCGTCAGGGCTGGGGGTGTGGCTCAGTGGTACAGTGCCTGCCTGGCAAGCACAAGGTCCTGAGTTTGATTCCTGGTACGAGAGAGAGAGAGAGAGAAATAGAGAGAGAGACCTTCCCTGGCACTGTGTCATCCTGAGAATAGAATACAGCTTATTGCAGCCACTGCTGAACGGTCCAGGAAGTTTAGCCCAAACCTCTGCTGTCAAGGACGGTGTGCCAGGCCAGTATAAAGCCTTCCATCATAGAATAAAAGAACTGACCTCAGCTGTCAGGTGTGATGCCAATTCTTAAGCAATTAGGTCCTTCTTAGTGGAAGAAACCTTGTTTTATTGGTTCCTATGCAACAGAGTTGATTGGATTCTATTTGTGCTGAGCCTGAGTTTTGTCCCCCACAGTGACATTGTATAAATGATAAATACTGCATCCCCACATAGGGAGTCAGATGCAGCTCAGCTCTGCTGGTTTGGAACATTCCTGGTGCAAACTGCTTGTCCCGACTCACCACCTGAAAGAACTTGTCTGTCTGCTGCCCCATCAGTTGCGACAGTGAACATCCTTGTGCTATGGCATTGGGGAGCAGTAGGTGCCTCGGGGATGGCTAGCACATCATTGGATGTTTCTGCCAATTCCCTTCAGACCTCTGCAGCTGTTCAGAATGGCACATGGTGATTAAGAGCCACCATGAGGGAGCATGTGTGCCTGTGTGCATGGAAGCTGGTTAGGGCATCCTGTCACAGCTTAAGGAGATATGGGGGTAGAACCATCTTCTGCCTAGATCTTCCCAGAGAGCCCATCATGTACCAGTTTTGAAAGAGGTATACAATATAGAGAAATAAGAGTGAAAGTAAATTGCAAAGGTGTTTCATTGGCTTTGATAGCCTCCATCCCAGTTATGGAAATTCACATTAATTACTCCTAGATTTATTTCTGGGTATATGCCATAATTAAAATGAGCATGTTGCTCTTGGAGACTTTTTTTTACCATTTGTGAACTGGGAATATTACTTGTTCTCCCCCTTATAGAGTTCTGTTATGAGAATCCATGATGATAATCTTTAAAGTTTGTCCAGATGCCAGGAAGGTATGTGATTGGGAGTTGCTTAATAATACAGTTTTTGTATAGAACCTAGGAAACCCTGCTTTTTCAGATTTATTCCTGGCTCTGAAATAAATCAGCATGTGACTGGCATCATAACTGGAGTATTTTTCCATGGTTCTATTGACTTTACTGCCTTTTCAACCCGTTCCACAGATTCAGCTGGTATCTGATTAGCTGTGGTAACAGGGCTTTAACTTTCCCAAAATGAAATGTGCTTTCATTAAAGTGAATGTGTGTTTTTGGAATTGAGAGAACAGTAGAACACGTGCACATCCTCACCCTCCCCATCTCCTGTTTACCATCTGCCATCCTTTCATGAAAATCTTGACTAAAAAATATCCATGGTAAATAACTTTGTTGCTAATTTCTTCTGGAGTTCATGAAATGGAATCTGTGATAATTTCAACATATCTTTTAATTTTCATAGGTATATGAATAAGACAGTGAGATTGATGTCCTTGAACCAGGATTACCACCCTATTCTCATATCAGGAGCCATTTCTTTCCATGTATTTATACATTTCTCTTAATATTTGGAGGTCAGCCTGTAGCAAGCAGGAGTTTGCAGAGCCTTGTCATTTTGCTTTCAGTAGAACAAGGGAATAACATCTTGAAAGTAATGGATCTGCACTGGGGATTTTCCCCCTAGTTATCTCATAGAGTGTCTAAAGTCAGGTCTCAAGATTTTTTAAACCCATGTAAAGCAGCATTTATAAGTGACATATGAATCATTCCTGTAACTCCTGTCCTTTAATTGCAGAATTTCTATCACCATGGGAACCATTGTGTTCCAAGTTGAAGCTGGTTTCAACAATTGTAGGGTCACAGCTTGGTGGAAAAAGCGGGACTGCAGGAATTGCAGGAAGCCAGAGTACCCTGACTCCTCAAGGCTGGCAGTGGAGACTTGTCGTTGGCTATCCTGTTGTCAGAGACCTCGCCCCCGAAATACATGCCTATTAATGTACTTTTTAGTATTTCTTTGAGCAAATGTTAGGTAGGAATGAGGCTTATTTGTAAACTAGTGACTGCCTTTGTATGGTTTCCATACCATTGAAATCTGTTCTGTGAACTAGTCTGGCTCTTTTTTAGGCACTTAAAATGGGGCATTTCTCTTGATAAATGCAGACATTTTGGAAGTTACAGAGCTGTAAATCATTTACTGAGAGTCATTTCTGTCCAGATTGCTTTACATCGTTCTCCTCTTACAGTCTACCTTTTGGGATATAGAACTGGGAAATATCTCCACATGTCTCAGACTTACAAATCCAGCATATATAAAACAGACATCCAGTTCTCTTCTACTGTTCTGGTACCCCCTTTTTAAAATGTACATATGTATGTATGTTTGCTTGTTTATTTTGCAGTGCTTTTACTGGGAATCGAACCTAGAGCCTTCACACTGAGCTATATACTGTTCTCGTTTTTCATTTTGAGACAGGGTCTCACTGAATTGCCCAGACTGGGCTCTAATTTGTGATCCCCCTGCCCCAGCTTCCCAGAGAGCTGGAATTACAGATATCAGCCAACTTGTCCAGCTCCGTCAGCCCACATATTGCACTTCCTCACTTAGCTCTGCTGTATATACAGTCATTCCATAGTGTCTACAGAGTATTGAATCCACTTAGATACTAAAATCCCTGGATCCTCAAATCCCTTGTATAAAATGGAGTAACATTTCATGCAAACTGCACACATCCTCATACACTTTGAATCATCTCTAGATGACTTGTGATCCATAATACTATGTAAGTGTTATGTAAGTAGCTATATACTTTATTCTTGAGAATAAGGCAAAAAAAGTCTGTACATATTCTGTTCAGATGCATTTCTTTTGTTGCTTGTTTTTGACCCATGATTGTTTGAATTTGTACATACAGAACCTACAGATATGGAGCCTGGCTGTCTGAATGTTTCCTCCACACTTTTGCTACCTTGTCTCTCTTCTGGCCTGTATTTCTGTAGACTTCTTACTAGTTTTCCCACAGTCACTTTTTCCCATTCAAATCCTCTCAACATCTGCTACTCTTGGGCCTTAGCCAGTACCCTTTACCTGTGTTCCTCCTTTGTCTAATAATATTGGCCTGTATTGCTTCTGATGCCCTAGAAGATCCCACAGCATGTGGTTCCAGCCTGCTTTCTCTGAGACAACCAGTATCCCTTCCCCTACTCTTGTCCAAGCCACTTTTCTGTCCTCCATTGTACTTCTTGAATGCATTGTTCCCTCACTTTAGGACTTTTTCTACTTGCAATTTCTCGAGTTGCCAGGCTATTTTTCCTCATTTTCCTTTCCCTCTTTACTTTCTGCTTATCCTTCAGATCAAGTGAAATGTGGCTTCTTCGAGGAAGTTTTTCAGGACACGCATACAGGGACACACACACACACATGTACCCATCATTTACCTTGAATACGTGTTTCATAGCTTATGGTGATGTATGTGAGAGGCTATATGTAAATAGCTATTTCTCTTGTTAGATTTATTTCGTTATGTCTATTAGACCTCATATCTGCTTTGCTCACTATTTCAGTGTCTAATATAGTTCATGGTGCACTGTAGTGCTCAATGAATTTTTACTGAATGAATTAGCTTTAGGGACACAGAGCTCAAGGCTGTGAAGGTTATGCACCTGAATAAGAATATATATATATAGAGGGAGAGAGAGAGAAAAAGAGAGAGAGAGAGAGAGAGAGAGGCTGAAGTAGGACTTAGCTGATTTCATAGGATTAGCTGTATCTGCAAGAAGCAAGTCTCCTTGTTTTAGTAATTCCGAATCAATCTGGAAATGGTTAATATTACACGTAATGATCGATCTGCTGTGGAATAATATGTTTGCATCAGCTAGGTTGGCAATGCAGCTATCCCTTATAGCTTTCTCTACTGGATAAAATATTCTAAATGTCTAAGCACACTTAGGACATGTGACTCCTTTGTATAATTTTCATGCTATTCAAATTTATGTTGTGAACTAGACTATTTTTTGGAAAGGCGCTTTTTATAATTCTGTCTTTCACCATTATGACTTCCAGTTCATTAGCTCTTGCTCACAGTAGGATCAGAGTTCTAGGAGCATTATTTTCACTTTTAATTTTCACCTATACTTTGCAAAATATACACATCAGTCCCATTTTTTTTTTTTTTAAAGATTAGGAAACTGAAGCCCATAGAAATTAAATACTTTACCCAAATATTTGTGCTTTCAATTGCTATGCTAAATTAAAGACTGTCTAGAAAGGTCTGCTTTCCTTTTGTGTATACTGACTCAGATGTCAGTAGGTCATGAAACTTTTGGGGATAATGTAAGTTTTTGTGTATAACACGTACTTTACATTCTACAAGATGCATCAGCCACCTTGTCCTACCCTACAGCCTTCAGGAGGTGATGATGGCACCATATATCAGCCTTCTGCATGCTTTCAGCCCTCTAGACATTATCTCATTAGTCTTTGAGATGTCCCTTTAAGGAGTGTTTCATCAAATTGTATCAGACTCCATGGCCTTCTCTACATTATGGAGATACTGGGAGGTAAAACGCAACAAAGCAAAGCCAATGATAAAATTTGATTTTTCTCTCTCCTCAATCTCTTGGCATAACTGCAACTTCTGAAAGTGGCTAGGAAAAAGGAAGACATGTCTTGCTTTCTTTCTTGGCCTAGAACCAGGGAGAAGCTGAGGAACACTATAGGTGCTTGTTCCTCTGAACAAGGACAGACCTCTAAAGATACCAAGAGTCACATTCTTAGGAGGGTCTGTTTTTCACTTAACTACAGCTAGCTCTTCAAGGTCAGCATACTTTCCTGGGGATAGACCCTTGCTTGTTTCCCCACTATTTCCCAGGTTTGACCTTTTCCTTAAAGATACAAATAAGTGCTGTCTGTGTTACCCATCGGCCATGCTGAGTACAAATCTGACAATGTGGGAATTCTTAATTACCTCCGATGTACTTTGGTTTGGATTTTATAAACATTTCTTTTGTCATCTCCACATTTTTCATTTCATATTAATTTAATTCATTTACACTATGGAAAAATCCTTTACATTAATGACCAAAACAGACCCTAAGGTTGTGAATGCATTGTGATTTAAATTGACAGGTTTATAAAAGGTTGCTTGTCCTTGCCTTCTAGTGCCAGCTGTTGCCATCAATGTGACTGTAAATTTTTAACAGATGACTGAAGATACTCACCAAATTAAGAGCTGTTTTGAATGACTTGAAATTTCTGGCTATGCCTTTTTTTCTAGTGGGAGTTCTTCAACTTGGATATGAAGAGAGTGTGTCAGTGTGCAGTGACCACAAGGATTCATTTTAGATGCCCATTAGTTTGCAGGATGATCCTAATCTTTACCCCTTAAGCCATTAACTCCTTCATATGGTAACAGATGATTAATAGAAATGACTGTGGGGTTGTCTCAAGGTAGTTTGCTTTCTACTACTCTTTATAATAATGATTTCTTGGTCCTTTTTGTTTTTTTGACTGAAAACTGTGAAGTCCTGTGCTTTGGGGGCCATCAGCTTGTTGAGCTGAGCACACAGCTTTTGGGTAAAGTATGTTATTTGTGTGATAGGTATTGTAATATCTTCAGAATGCATCCTTAAGTTAAATGAAGTAGCTAGAATTTTCAGCTGCATTCTTGGAAATTTCTTCTTTATGCTCACCTGTGGGAAATGACTTATCATCTAGCAGAATCCTTGAGATTCTCATACCTCTAGGTAATACTTTTTATATTACTTTGCTTATTGTCAAGTTCTTTGGACTCCCCAGTCTTCCATAGTTTTCTGGTGAAAGTTCTTATATTTGTAACATGATTTGTGGTCAGCCTGTCTTAAGCCACCCACTCCTGATCTTTTCTTCTTGGTTTCTGAAATACCGTCCTTGGAGCTGGAACTTTCCATGCTTATTCTCTGCAAACCAAGATTTTATTTTAGGGGGAGATTTGTGCTGAATCAGCTCAGCTGTGTTTGGGGGTAGGGAGAGGACAGGCTTTTTTTTCCCCCACTTTAAAAATAACCCTTATGTGCCAGAAACCCTATAAAATGTGCTGAATTGCAAATCTTCCAACTTCCTATACCTCCTGGTTTACAGAGAATAGATTCTTTTGAGCTTGAGCTCAATGATAGTGTGCAGAATGTCTTGTGTTGAGGAAAAGTATGAAGTGAGATTGGGTCCAGATGTGCGCATTTGAGACGAAACCTGTCCCTTGCTGTCTTTACTCAGTATTTTTTCTCAGTTAGTTTCATCTGCTTAAAAGAAGGGTCTGTTTAGGGTTAATATAAATTTCCTAATGAGAAAAATTTGTTTTCTTTTATATTTGCAAAATAACATATATGTCTCAGAAATACTAAGTTTTACTGGAAAAATCCAACCTTCCATGGTTTCTTTCAGTGTAGCCTTTCTTTTTATTATGCTTTTAAAATTCAACCAATCATTTATATTCCTTGACTTGTTGTTGTTTGCTAAAAATGGGAATGATTCCTACATATGTGAAAGATAGCATATACAAGTGTCTGTTGGTTATAAGGTTGATTTTCTGTTGCCTTTTAGTTTGTAATGAAAGGGGATGCTTTAAATCTGTATCTTTATACCTAGAGAGCAAGGAAAGTAAAAAGGATCAAGTTGCAATGTGTACCATATATGAGTCCACCACAATGAATGTATTTATTATGAATTGCAATCATGCTAATAAAAAATTTAAAAACATTAAGTCCTTGTTTTAATATATTTAGAGTCTCTGATGTTGTGGGGTTTTTTGGTTTGTTTGTTTTGGTTTTTTGAGACAGGGTTTTACTATGTATTCCAAACTCTCTTTGCTCTTATCTGAAACAAATTCTTTTAGTGATAACTAGAGCTGCCTTCTTTTATTTTCACTTGTTCTGTTATCTTTTCTCTGTTAATATTCAGGTATTCCTCAAGTGCAGCAGTTCAATTGTAATGCATGTTGCCGGCTTGGACAGTCATGATGGTGTATGTAGTGGGTTTAAGTAGACATCACCCCTTTCCCCACTGTCTGCCCACCAACTCCTCTTTGTAACTTTAAAATGAGACCTTAGTATAGTCTTTATGGATATAATTAGGTAAGTTAAGATGAAGTTATACTAGATAAGTCTTGTGTTTTCATAAAATGAGATTAGGTCACAGGGAGCAGAGGGCCATGCTGCGGTGGCAGTGATGATTGTAATGATTCAACTATAAGCCAAGCAATGGCAATGACTGCCCAGAGGTGCAGAAGCCAGGGAGCCTTAAGGAAGGGGCACTTCCATCAGTGCTTAGATCTGTCCACCTGAGTCTTGGCCAGACTTCTTGTTTCTGGGTTTCAGTTTTATTTCAGTAATGACCTTGTGCTGGTTAGTCTTGATTCACCTTGACTTGATTAATGGGGTAGCCCATCAGCAAGTTCACAGCTGACTGGGCTGTTAAGAGGTGAGGCCTAGTTGGAGGAAATGGGTCATGGGAAATGACCTTGGGAACTATATCTGGTCCCTAGCCCCTTTCTCTCTGGTTCTTTTCCTCTCACACTACTTTCTGGCTGCCATGAGGTGAGTAGCTTCCCTCTACTATGCCCCTCCACTGTGATGTTTCTGCCTTGGAGCTGGCAGACCATGGACTGAAACTGAGCCAGCAAAATACACCTTCTCTTTTAGTTGTGAGCATCCCACAATAGGATGACTGACCAATACAAACCTTCTTTGCCAGTGTAATCTATGGCATAGGGTTTCCTGAAGTCAGTGGTCTTGCGCTTTTGATCCCCTGCCTACACCTTGCCTTCCCCCATTTGTGTTTATTTCCATTACTCCTGGGTAGTGAGGCCCCCCCAACCCCAACCTCACCCCTGCAGACCACCTGAGGGTTGGTGTGGAGTGATTGATACATGTTTCAGTTCTGTCAGTAGGCACACCCTCAGACTATTGTTGTCGTGTCTCCCTTCCTTGAAGGATGAGTGCTGATGTCTGCTTAAGAAGGCCATCCTGCCTCCTGGCCATTCTGGTTACAGGGTTTCCGTCACTTCTGCTTTGATACTAGCAGTGTTTTGAAATATGACACACCTTGGGAGAAATCTTTCCTGGCAGTAGCTCTTAATGAGCTGGGCTCATCCCATTTGAGGTTAATAAATACACCATTAGGAATAATTAGCAGAGTTCTGTCTTTTAAAGTACGTCATGGGTATTTTGCCTCCTTTGCATGAGTGTTAAGGAGCTCTGCAGGAATTTTCTCCATAAACATAGGAATCCCACATTGTGTCTTCAGTCTGGCCTTTTGGGACACAGTACTTCTTCTAGAGCCTTGCCTTTTCACCTCTTCTGGCTTAACAAGTTGGACTGAGTTAGGATAGTCCTCTGGAAACCAAGATCAATAGTTTTTTTGTTTGTTTGTTTGTTTGTTCTTTTTCCTAGGACTATTATTCATTCAGCAAATATTTTTTGAGAAATTTTCCTGTGCCAGACCTTGTTCTAGGTATTGCGAGTATATACAGCCTTACAAATACATCTTCTTACGGAGCTAATATTGTAGGCCAGTCCAGTTATTTGGTATGTTTTTGGAGCCAAAGTAAAGGTAAATGTAATATCTTTTATGAGTTGCTTACAGTTTAACTATAGTAAGATGATAACGTGAGTTCAGTAAGTTGAGTAAAAACAGATTTGAAGAGCTGGTAAGATAACAGAAATGTGTCTTTTTACAGAATTTGATAGATATTAATGTGAATTGTACAGATTATGGTTATGTGACACAGAGTTGGATGACCTTCTATACTTAATGCCCTCAACCACCACACATATTGCTGACTGGTGAATATTTCCATTCCTTCCTTCTTACTGTGCCGATAGCTCTGTTTCCAGCTGCTGACTTCTGGATACCCAACTACAGATTCCAGTACACCACTGTTATCTGTTATGTTCAAAATATAGTTCCTGGTTTGCATATGATTTTTTTTTTCCTACCCAAAAACTGCCTTGGCTTCGTTGTTGATTTTTCTTTCTTTCTTTCCTTTTTTTTTTGTGGCACCGGGGATCGAACTCAACCTCGTGCCTGCCTAGCTTAAGCCTCTGAGCCAAACTCCCGGGCCTGGTTTTTTGAGGCAGGGTCGCACTATGTAGTTCAGGCCAGCCTTGCACTTGCGTTGTAGCCCAAGCCAGCCTGGAACTCACAGTGCTCCTTCTACCTCAGCCTCCTGAGTGCTGGTGTTGTTGATCTTTCTTAATGTCATTTTAAGTGTTCCAAACTTCAGGATCAGCAGTCCCTTGACCCCATACCTCAGGCTTCTCAGTAACTGGGTTCACCTGGTTCTACCTCAGTTACCTTCCTCAGGGTTTTCTTAGTGTGTCATTCAGTCTGTGTGCTATGTACCTCTCATTTTAATTATCACAACTTACTTTTATTCATTTCCCTGCTCCTTGTAGTATATGCCATTTTTCACAGTGCTGTCACAGTTGCTTTCTGTGTGCACAGTCCTAATATGGTACCAACTCTGGTGATACCTGATTGCCTGCCAAAAAGAATCTTAACTTCTTAAATGAACGAAAAAGCAAAAGAAAGGAACTGTGTATAAAATATCACAATTTCAAATGAGAATTCTGCTTCCATTTCCAGACTTACTTCCTACTTTTCCCACTACATAATATGTGATAGAGACCTTCTTGTCGCTCATGGACATACTCAGTCCTTTCACAACTTCTTGCCTTCACACTTAGTTTTCTGTCAAGACTCTTTCCCTACGTTATATTCCTGGCTACCCCTGTAAAGTTTGGTGCTGTCTTTCCTTCGGTAATAACTTCTGTGTCCATCTCTGTAGTAGTGGCTCCCAGGTCTGAGCTCCCTTCACACCACTGCAGGGCACGCAGCTTGTCTTACCTGTCATCTGCTCATAGTTCTGAGAGTGTGCCTGTTGCTGAGAATAAGATTGGGTTCCTCAGTAAGTCCCCACAGAAGAGGTGGGATGTATCTTGGCCCTTTGGTGTTTTACGAAAGATCAAGAGTCCTTACGTATGGAGAAGAGATAGAGGAAACGCATCATGTCAGCTGGTGAGGTGGTTTCCTTGTTGGCTACCTTTTAACATTTCCTCATACAAATGGACACAGTACTGTTTAACTGGAGATGAACAAAGTTCTTAAAAATAGGTAGGATAAATGTTTTTCTATTTATTAAAATTATGAGTAAGAAAGTTATGACATTGTAGTCTTCAGGATGCAGTGTGAGCAGTAACTCCTTAGTGGTGATCTGGGGGGTATTTCTATATCTTTTCTATAATTGAGAAAAGGTAGCATTTCTAATTCCTTTCCCCTAAAAATGGCAGAAGGGCAGATATGGTGGTACATGACCTCTCCATGACCCAACACTGAGAAGACTGAAGCATGGTAATTGTTAAGTTCAAGGCTGGTCAGGGATCATAGTGAACCCACACACACCCACACCCTGTGTCCCCCCAAAAAATAAATGACTGAAGGGTTTACTCAACTAGTAGAGACTACATTAACATATTTTGGCTTGCATTCCTCACTATGATTTTCAAGATCTAAGTGACAGAAGCTTGATGGTTCCTGATTGTGCCCCGCTACTCTTTCCTACCCCTGACTAGGCTGCATAATGTTCTGTTCCCCTTTCAGAGTCCACATGAGTCACAAAGAAACAAGTCAGTGCCTTGCTGCAGCTGGCCATTTCTGCAGTGTGCCTTTTCATCCAGCAGGTTGCTGCTGAGCCTGGCCCTTGAGAGCTGTCATGGTAGACTTTGATGCTCAGTGAAGTCCTGAGTAGAGTATGGCCAGTGAGACCCCCGCCTTCTCCTGGAACAGATTTCCACCCCTTCTGAGCCTCCCCACTAGTTGTTAAATATATGACAGGAAAAGGAAAGGAAAGAATGAGAGAAAGGAAGGGAGAACATCACTGCAGCCGGGGCTTAATTGGAAGTGAGGAGAACAGATTTTGATGAGCTGGCACCATGTGCAACTAGAGAACCTGGGAGCTTTGTTAGGTTTCTATATGAATCTCAGCAGTGGAAAGGAAGAATCTTATGCATGTGGTCCATGTGTTCACAATACCTCTCTCTCTTCTTTTGTAAAATGGTTGGTTTTGTTGTTTCAAGGAACTGGGGATTGAACCAGGGCCTTTACACTGGGTAAGTTGCATTCCAGCAACCCCTGCTCCCACTTCATTTTAGTTTGGTTTTGGTTTTGGTTTTAGTTTGGGGAGACTGAGTCTTGCTAAGTTGCCCAGGCTCCGCTGAACTTGTGATCCTCCTGCTTCAGTCTCTCAGAGAGTATTGTACTAGAATTACAGGTTGTGCACCGCTACATCCAGGTGTGGTATTTTGACAGCTGCAGTTCCTTAGGTGTAATAATATAGCGAGGGAATCTAAGCTGACAGGTGCATTTGCAGTGTCTTTTGGGCAGGACAGAATACATAGAACTATTTTAAGTTCCTTGGGGTGAAAACAGAAACTAGTACCTCAGATGCAGACCTATGGCTTTGTCCACAGTTTCTCAGCAAAGAAGTAGGACTTTTCTGTGACCTCCAAGATAGGAAGAGAGGCAGTTGAAGATTGTGTATGTTCAAATTCTTATACTTGGAAAGAATTAATTTCTTCCAGTGTTCCTTCAATTCTTAATTTGTAAATTGAATAAAAAAGGAATCTTTGTTTTGCCCTCTACTCATTCTAAAGGGTCAAGAAAGACTGAAATCCATCATGCAGGTATGTGACAATATTTATTTACGATTGTGTAGTTTTTCTTGCAGTAACTCTAGTGAGGTCCACCAGAACGGTGTAGGTGCTTTCCACTGCTGGCCACCAGTCTCTCCACACAGGTTGGGATGATGGTAGAAAGACATGGGAGCCAGGAGCTGTGGGCCCAGAGTGCGGGCCCAGATTGTATTCCCCTCTGTTTGCATTTGGACCCTTAGTCGTCCCATCTCTGAAGTGAAGAGAAATTGGCAGTCTCCAAGGATTCTGCCTATAAAGAAATGGAGAGATTTGCTGTGAAGATTTGTTACCCTGCTTTGTATTGATTGATCTACTTTATTCCTTTACAGTTCTGAAAGTTAATTTTTTTGTCACTGAGGATTTATTTTTGTCTTACAATGTGACTACTTGATGTAAATGAATGTGTGTCTCACATCCTGAGTTTTGTGACCCATTAGTGATTCTCTATATTGACTATGGATACTGATTGCTACAGGCATTTGTTGAGAATGTGGTAGTAGACGTTTTTTGTTGCTTCCCTACCCCTTGCCCAACCCAAGAAAGCTAGGAGATTGACTTCCTTCTGCTCCCTCCACTGATTATAGTCCTGAGTTGTGGTCAAAGCACATCTTTTTATCTGAAGCGGTTGTGGTTGATGCTACAGACCCATTTATTATTGGGGCAAAATCCTCTTTTCTTCTTCTCTAGGATCTATGGCTTCAAATGGTTTTCTCCCATTTGAAGGCTCATATTTGTTTCCCTCAATCATTTGTCGGTTCACCAAATTTTGAAATACAGCTTTGGGAATCAAAATTCATCCAAACGGTTGACTCCTTAACTTGGGCCAAGTGCCTTTTCACATTTTCCTACAGTTTCTCCCATTGCCAGTGGTGGCATTTGCTTGCTGCCAGCAGCATGGAAGAATAGCAGGATGCAGTTTGAACTCCACAGCATGAGAAGGATTTTGAAGATGAAAGACAAAAATGAGTCGTGTTTCTGCTCTTCAGTATTTCTGCTTTGGTGGTAGTTAACCATAGCTTTCCAAGAGGAAAATAGTAACAAGATCACTAAGTCTGGATAGATTTCTTGTGTCTCTCTCACCATTCAGGGATCAAAAGTGGTATTGATAGCCTCGTTTGTCCCTTACTTTATAGACATGAACTTCTCCCTTTCTGTTTCTCTAACATTTTCTTTCCTCCCTCTGTTTATCTTTTTTTTTTTAATCTTTCTTTCCCTCCGACTTCCATTTTCCATCTCCCTCCTCAATAGTTCCCAGTTATTCAGTATGAACAAAGTCAAAATGCAAAGTGTACAGGCACTCTCATTTCCAGGGCACACCATCCACCTGCCTCAGTGTCTGCCTTGGCTATTGCAGTGGATCCTCAGGACATTTCTGGCTTTAAGAGGAAAAAAGTGATTGTTAAGCCATTTTTTCTTTTTTCTGTTCTTCCTCCACACAGCCTGCAGCTTGTTTCTCTACCAGAGTTAGAGCATTAGCTCGTCTCTAAGCCAGGTCCTCTTTGTTTGATGCTTCCCCCTTCTTGTTGGGCTTGGGATCTTTCTGATGAACTCTTAAAATTTTCCATGCTAGCTAATTTGTAGAAGCATTAAAACTTTTTGCTATTACTGTTGTTTCCTGCTCTTTTTGAAATGAATGAACGCGGACAAGGAGGGAATTATGTCAATTGCCCCTTTTGGTCTTGATTTCCCCTCCCTAGGGGGTTGTAGTTAATGGGCTAGGGCTGGAGTGTGTGACTTTGTGCATCTTCTGATGAATCATCAGCTTGATGCTACCCCAAGCACGACTAGCACAGGAAGTGCCTAGGCATGACTGTTTGACACTGTGACCTGTCTCAGAGTGTTCTCTGAACTTTGTTTTCCTTACATGGCCCTTCTTCCTGGACTTCACCTGTGGCTTTCATTACTTCTTCAATGACTCCATGTCTGTTCCTGTGCACTCCAGCTCTGTGCATTGAGATCGTTGGACAGAAGTACAGGACTGATTTCTCTGGGATCTTGTTTCCTACTTTTCTTACAAAGACTTTTTGTGTTGGAATGGTTTCCATAGCTAGGCAAAGGTACTTTTCTTTATAGAACTTTTTAAAGTATACTTTTTAAACAGCCAGGAAGACATAATTTAAAAAAAAATTTTGTTTTGTTTTATATAACATAACTTGTTCTTTACATTTTAAAAATAGATGTAGAAGGATGTGTAGAAAAAAATAGATGTGTAGAAAGCATATATATGGATAAGAGTAGTTCTTTTTTCTTCTGAAGATTTTCAAACTCAGATCAAGAAAGAAAATGAATTTGGGTGTTTTATTTGCTGAAACAGACATTTTGAAGTCATTGGCAAGAAAGCCAATGTGGGAAAAGGATACCTTTTCATAGACTATTACATAAAATAGGCAAACAGTTATTTAAAATATCTTTTAGACTTAAAAAAAAAAAAAAAAAA
>RJWM01020176.1:0-37748 GCA_004363535.1 Dasyprocta punctata
TGAAGTATAGGATCTAAGCAGAAGACAGAGTAAAGCTTTATAACCAAACTTTTCCCAGTTATGAAATGTAGAAATAAAACAAATAGAAGAGATGCCTTAAATTATGGAGAGAGACTGTGTAATAAAGATGTGGTACATCTGCCTTTAGCTAAAGAAGAATTATGATCTTGATGTAAGAGATGGAAATGAATTGTTTGATTTCTGATATGCCATAGGAATAGGAGATGCAGAGAGAAAACAGCACGGTGGTGACAGAATTCATCCTCCTTGGTCTGACTCAGTCTCGAGAGATTCAGCTCTTCGTCTTTGCATTGATCTCAGTTTCCTACCTTATCATCCTCCCTGGAAATTTCTTCATCCTCACCATAAGGTCAGACCCTGGGCTCTCAGCACCCCTCTATTTCTTCCTGGGCAACTTGGCCTTCCTGGATGCATCCTACTCCTTCACTGTGGCTCCCAGGATGCTGGTGGACTTCCTGTCTGAGAAGAAGGTCATCTCCTACAGAGGCTGCATCACCCAGTTGTTTTTCTTGCACTTCCTTGGAAGAGGGGAGGGCCTCTTGTGATGGCCTTTGACCACTACATCGCCATCTGCTGGCCTTTACACTAGTCACTGTCATGAGCCCTAAAGCCTGCCATGTAATGCTGCTGGCTCTGTGGCTTGGAGGCTTTGTTTACTCCATTATTCAGGTGGCCCTCATACTGCGTTTGCCTTTCTGTGGTCCAAACCAGCTGGACAACTTCTTCTGTGATGTGCGGCAGGTCATCAAGCTGGCTTGCATGGATACCTACATGGTAGAGGTCCTGATGGTCTTCAACAGTGGTCTAATGACCCTCCTGTGCTTCCTGGGGCTTCTGGCCTCCTATGCTGTCATTCTATGCCATGTTCGTGGCTCTTCCTCTGAGGGAAAGAATAAGGCCATGTCCACACGCACCACCCATATCATTGTCATATTCCTCATGTTTGGGCCTGGCATCTTCATCTACACTCGCCCATTCAGGGCTTTCCCTGCTGACAAAGTGGTATCTCTCTTCCACACAGTCATCTTTCCTCTGCTGAATCCTGTAATTTACACACTTCACAATCAGAAAGTAAAAGCTTCCATGAAGAAATTGTTTAATCCTCACATAGGTTGAGGAAAGGAGGACATGAAATAGGAAAATAAGGACTCTGGAATAGCATCTGAAATCTATTCATTCACTTACAAAATACTGCATGTATTAAGCATCTCTCACCAGTCAGGAATAGTCTAGGCAATGAAGATAGAACTATCCATAAGGCTATCTAGGCCATCATCTGGTGGGAAAAGATAGTGACTGAGATAGAAAATTAACAACACAGTTTCAGGTAGATAGTCTCCTAAAGAAACTAAAAGGAAAAGTGAAGCAATTGATTGTGCTTCTAGTTGTAAGGAATTAATTCATTTTTCATTTTCAAACAAAACTTTCTTGGGATTTGACACTTGGTTAACATAAAGTAAACTGAAAGAACCAACCATGCAAACTTCTGGGACAGTAATCTAGACAAATGGAAGAGGTAGTGAGAAAATCTGAAGATGACAATAAAGTTGGTGCATTTGAGAAACACATAAAAGTTGAAGTTGACTGGAATATTATTACATATTATTATACATTAATATTAAAATGATTAAAAATATGAAAATTATGTAAGTTGGAGATACTGCTAATGTACAAATAATATGTGGTCCACAAAGTGAACAGAAAGACTTAATTTTATTATAGTTGCAGTAGGAAGACATTTCAAGTGTTTAGGCAACAGAATGAATTTTCTACTGTGGGTTGCAAATGACGTAGAGCTGTAAATTCAAGATTATGAGCAGATATCATAGAGTTCGAAAGTAACTAGGAAAAAATACTGTATTTTTTTATTTAAGAGAAAATGGACACAGAAAAGAAAAACAAAAAGCAAAAGAGACAAACAAACAACAACAACAAATCCGATATGATAATTTTATAGGTTTACAAAGTGAGATGATTGGAATTTGACAGTGGTTGTAGTACTGCATATTGTTACCTTCAAAGATGTTGTTTAGATTAACAGATAAAGACATGTAAAATGATCGAATCATATGAGTATTAACTGTTCTTTTTCAGTAACTAATGCATTTAGTAGTATAGTCATTTTAACTATCTTATGTATTACCTATATAGAAATTTATGTCTTTTTGTTTTTCCCTTTCTTCTTTCCTCCTTTCCCCTTATAATACCTCTTGTTATCTTCAGAATAACTGCCCATACCATCAGGCACAATACAGTCAAACAAAATAGTACAGGATAAAACCAATGAAAAATAAAACAATGGAAGCAATACATAGTAAAACAACACTGATTACTATAATGCCCCATATTATCTTCTAAGCAGTTACTTATATCATCAGTCATAATACAATCAAACTAAAATAGAGTAAAATCGCTCAAAACAAAATAATGAAAACAATATAGGGTTTCAAAAATAAGGTGATCAGATATCAATAATGCCTACCATAATGTGTTTTGTTATCTTTGAAATAGCTGTCTATGCGGTCAAATATAATAAACTTAGGCAAACCGAAATAGAATAAGACCAAACTAAACAGCTCAATGAAAACAATACAGGACTCAAATCCCGATGATAGATTAACAGTGGCCCACTGCCTGCCCTTTTTAGACACTTCCTCCCATTTCATTTTTCCAATATGTACTGTGTATTTTGAATCCTACTAACTCCTTTAGTTTTTTTGTACTAGAGAGATAACATGATGCTCACCCATGTGGCTCTGGACCATTTCATCCATGAACGTGACCCTAAGTTGTATCCATTTACCTACAAGAGGCTTGAGATTATCTGTCTTTATAGCTGAGTAGCTTTCCATTGGATAAAAATGCCATATCTTTCTTGTCCACTGTGTAGCTAATGGGCAAGCTATCCCCACTTCTTTCTGGTTCCCTGTCACATACAGCATTGTTCTCTCTCCTTTAACTTTCAGTCTATGAACCCCCTTTCGAGTCTAATGTGTTTCTTGTATAAAGCATATTGATGTATCCTGTCTCCTGATCCACTCTGCGTGGATTGAGGCCATCTACATTAATGGTTAAGGCCAACATGCACTGCCTCATCTCTGCCATGCCCCTTTTCTACTGTTGGCTGCCACTTTTCCTCTCTACTCAATTGTCTGCCCCACTTGGCAATATCCCTCTGCCACTATTTCTGGAGCTGTGGGCTTTTTTTTTTCTATCTCTCTCTAAAATGTCCTTCATTATTCTTTGTAGGGATGGCTTGATGGTCATAAATTCCTTCAGTTGTTCTTTGTCATGGAAGCATCTTGTTTCTCCATTAATTTTGAAAGATAGTTTTGCAGAGTACATCAATCTGGGTTGGAAGATGTTTTCTTTCAGGGCTTGAAATACTTCATTCCAAGCTCTTCTTGATCTGATGGTTTGTGTTGAAAAGTCTGTTGTGATTCTGATGGGTTTTCCTTTGTAGGTGATCTGTTTCTTTTCTCTAACAGCTTTTAGTATTCTGTTCTTGTGTTGAATTTCTGGGATCTTGATTATTATATGTCTGGGTGTAGGTTTATTTTGGTTATAGTTAGCTGGAGTTCTATATGCTTCACTTATTTGAAAATCACTTCCTTTTCACATTCTTGGAAAGTAGTCTAAAATTATTTCTGTAAATAGGCTTTTAATTTGATATGTACTGACCCCTGTTTTTTCACTTACACCTTTTATTCTTTAGTTATGTTTCTTTGGGTTGTCTTGCAGCCATTGTATTGTTACTTCTAGGTTCCCTGTTATTGTTAAAAGATCTTTCCTTTCACAATCACAAGCTGCAAACCTGTCTTCAAGGTTTGAAAGTCTGTCTTTAATTTCTTTCAAGTAGTTTTGCCTATTTTCATTGGAGTTTTTGATTTCCGGGTTATCTCTTGGAATCTGTTTCATGTATTCTAAATCTTTTTTGTATTGTTCATTCAAAGTTTTCCTCATTTTCCTATGCTCCATTTTTTCATCTATGTCTCCTTTACAGTTGCCTAGCAGTTCTTTTATTATGTTTTTCATTTCTTCTTTTAGTTGAGTTAGTATTTGTGCTCTAATTTATTTTATAGACTCTTGAAGTTCTTTACTTCAGCTGCCATCACCTTAGAAACTTCAGTTGTGGGACTCCCAATCTCTACTGCATTTGCATCTCCTGGACTTTCTCTGCTTGAATTGGAGGTCAGAGACTGCCTTTTGCTTGTCTTGACATATTTCTGGGTTCCTCTGGGCAAATGAATACTGGGGACCCAGGCACTCCTTGCACTGGTTGTAATTTCTCTGAAGAGAGCCTGGTTGTTCTAGCCAGTGCTGATTGTGGATATCTGATGGTTGCCACTGGGAACGCTGTTCCAGTGCTATCCGCTGCCTTTTGCCAGCAAGCATTGGCTCCCCAATGGCTGGTGGGGTGTGCACAGGGGCCAGCCACTGCCTGTGAACCTGGGTCAGTCACCTGGGGACTCTCCACCACCACCCCTGGAACATACATGGAGCCACCATCTCCAGACCAAGCCGGTCACTAGCAGGGACCCTCTGAAGTGGCCCCCAGTATGCATGCAGTGGCAAGGCTCAACCTGAGCAACCTCCATAGGTCTGCACCCAGCTAGGAGTCCCAAGCCCAACTCCAAGATATCTCTCCGCCAATCTCCCCCTCAAGCGGGAGGGTGAGGACCACTGCACTCACAGTTCTCCAGGTCTGCTCTCCCTGTCCACTGCCACTCCCCTCCAATGCTGCCTCTCTCAGTGCATATATATTTATGATTATAATCTCTTCCTCTTGAAGTTTTCCCCTAACAAGTATGTAGGGACCTTTTTTTTTTAATCTCTTTTGATCATTTTTGGTTTGAAGATTGCATTGTCTGCAAACATAATAGCTACTCCTGCTTTTTTCTGGGTTCCTACTGCATGGAGTATTATTTTCCAGCCTTTGATTTTTGATCTGTGAGTTTCCTTTTGAGTGAAATGTGTATGTTGTACACAGGATATTGATGGGTTTTGTTTCTTAACCCACTCTGCCAGTCTGTTTCTTTTCATTGGTGAGTTGAGACCATTTACATTGATTGACAGTACTAATATGTACTGACTCATCCCCGTCACCATATCATTTTGTTTTTGGCTTTCTACATTTTCTGTTTAATTATTTCGCTGTTTAGTGGTTTCCTTTTGCTGTTGTTCTTAAGATTGTAGCTATCATTGTCTCTTTCTAGAGTGTCTTTCAGTACTGTTTGTAGTGTTGGTTTGGTGGTCATAAATTTCTTCCATTGTTCTTTGTCATGAAAGTATCTTATTTCTCCATCAATTTTTAATGATAAAGATAACAATACGCAGTATTGCAACCATTATCAAGTTTCTATCAACCTGTTCTGTAAACCTGCAATGTTACTGTTATGCATTTACTCTAGTCGTTTGTTGGTCTCTTTTGCTTGTTGTCTTTGTTATACATGTCTTTTTTTTTTCTTTCTTTTTCACTAAAATAAAAAAATTTTTTTAAGGATAGTTTTGCAGGGTACATCAATGTGGGTTGAAAGTTGTTTTCTTTCAGGATTTGAAATACTTCACTCCAAGCTCTTCTTGACTTGAAGATTTGTGTTGAGAAGTCTGCCATGATTCTAATAGGCTTTCCTTCATAGGTGATTTGTTTCTTTTCTCTGACAGCTTTTAGTATTTTGTTCTTGTGCTGTATTTCTGATACTCTAATTATTATATGTCTGGGTGAAGATTTATTTTGGTTATGGTTAATTGGGGTTCTGTTTGCTTCACTTCCTTGTATATCAGATTGTCTTCCCATATTTTGAAAATTTTCTGCTATTATTTCTGCAAATAGTCTTCACAGGTCATTAATATTGACCCCTGCTTTTTCATTGATGCCTATTAATCTTATGTGATTTCTCTTGGCATCATCTTGCAGCTGTTGAATTGTTGTTTCTTGGTACCTTGCTATTTTTAAGAGATCTTTTCTTTCATGGCCATAAGCTCCCATGTTGTCCTCCAGGACTGAGATTCTATCTTCAGCTTCATTCAAATGGTTTGCCAACTTTCCATGGAATTTTTCATTTCCTGAATTTCCCTTTGAAACTGTTTCATGCATTTTATTTGTGTCTTATTTTGTTCATTCAAAGTTTCCATCTTCTTATGTTCTTCTATTTCTTATCTTGATCTTCTTTAGATACACACAGCATTTCTTTCATAATGATTGTCATTTCAATTTTTAGCTGAGAGATTATTTCTGATTTGAGTTTCTCTATAGCTTCTTGGAGTTGTTTCTTTACTTCATTTGCTATCATTTTAGAAAGTTTAGTTGTGTGAATCCCAGTGTCTTCCATTTCAGTGTGTCTTGGGTTTGTTCTCAGTGGGCTGGAGGATTGAGACTGTCTCTTGGGCGTTCATTTTGTTATATTCTTCTGGGACCTGTGTGGCTGGGCAGACAGCCTCCCAATGGATTGCACTGGAACATTGTGCTGAGTGGAGCTTCAATCCTCCAATATCCCCATGGCTAGCCAGGGCACACTCCCAGATTATGGTGCTGGACCCTTGTGTTCTGTGGTTTGTGAGGCTGGCTGCGTGTTCCCCTGATGTACTTTGTTGGGTTACTCTGGGATGCTGGGCTGGACAAAGTTTGTATCCTCCCTTTAGCTAGCAGGGTCACACCCTTGGAGCTTGTTGCTGGGGTCTAAAACCTGGCTGTGTAGTGTTCAGAACCCCCACAATCTAGGTGGTTAGCAGAGACACACCCCTGGGGTGTATCTCTGGACCTTGAGTCTGGCTGGGTAGAGTTTGGAATCTCCTGGAACCAGGTGGCTAGACAGAGAATACCCTGGAGTGTGGTACCACCCCAGACCTTGTGTCTGGTTGCGAGGAGTTCAGAGCCTCTGGAGCATGGGGCAAGCCCAGGTCAGTCCCTGGCATATAGTGCCAGGGCTTTACTCCTGCTTGGGTAGGTTTGCAACCTCTAGCACCTACAGCATGGCTTCACCCCTGAACAATGGAGCTTGCACCTTGTGTTCTGATGGGCAGAACTCAAGTTCTCTAGGCCTTACAGCTGCACTGGCCACTCCCTGATGAGCAACTCTGGGGCTCTGGGCTGGCTGGGCTCAGTACCTCTGTGTTCTGCAAGGCTGGCCGGGCACTGCCCTGATGGATTGCACTGGAATGC
Source organism: Dasyprocta punctata (assembly GCA_004363535.1). Lineage (NCBI taxonomy): Eukaryota > Metazoa > Chordata > Mammalia > Rodentia > Dasyproctidae > Dasyprocta > Dasyprocta punctata. The sequence continues at coordinate 7,184 of RJWM01020176.1, forward strand.
TGGACGGGGTAGAACTCGATCATCTGCACAGCTAGTGAGGGCACACTCCAGGAGTGTGCTGCTGGAGCCTCTGCCCTACTGGGTGGGGGTTAGAAGCTCTGGGCCCAGGCAGCTAGGCGGAGTGCACCCAGGAGTGTGGCACCACCTGACCCTGCATCTGGCTGCAAGTAGTTCAGAGCCTCTGGAGTGTGAGGCAAGCCCGGGTGAGTCCCAGGCATACAGTGCCAGGGCCTTGCCTTATTGCTACTTTCTAAACAACAGCAAGACATGAATTTGTATACTTTATATTTGCATTGTAGTAAGTATTGTAAATAATCTAGAGATAATTTGAACTATAGGTAATCTATTAGATCACAGGGAAATACTACATCATTGTATATTAGTGTTAAAGAAAAAATTGAGACCAGTTAAACTTATAAAGTTTACTTGAGTAAGAAGTTTTTAGAACCAGGTAGAGTTCTAGATGAAAGAGTTCAGGATGTTCTATCTCTTCAAATATGTGTTCAGATTATATTTGTAGCCAAAGAAAAGGAACAGATATACCAGAACAATCTGATTGACTGCGGTTGGCATTTGCCTTTATGTTTTCACGTTTTGGCAACTTCTAGCCTCTGTTTGGCTGAAAGTTCTGCAGTTATGATTAGCTGAGACTTGGTGGGTTACAAGAGTATGCTCTTAAATTAGGTTACAATTTGTTTACACATCAAAATAGTTTACTATGTACAGGCCACTTTGAAACATATTTATTGTTCAGATATAGTGGACTGGTGTAAGCCAAATATATTTTAGCTCAACAAAGATTTGAGCTTTGTAAGGCTAGCTAAAACTCTGTAAAATCTAAGACTATGTTCACCCATTACACTAGTTCCCCTTTTTAACTCCCCCCACCCCTATGCGATGTTCTTCAAATGCTGGTACTAACTGACTGCCTGCCAGGCTGCGTTGGGTCCTGTTTCTTTTCACAGATAACATGTGGAGACATGTCAGCTTGCCCATAGAATGATCCCACCTAACAAGCTGGCATGAATTCTGATAGAGTGAGCTAAGGGCTGAGATAAGACTCTCCCATGTATGGCTATCACTAACTAGGTTGTGTTTTGCTTTAAATTTGGCTTGCTGTGAGGACTTGACATTGTTTTTGAGCCTGCCTAGGAGCAGTGACAAACAGTCCCCACTGGTTACTCCATCAAAGGCTCCCAAAACATTTGATTTGGTTCTGGTCTGTGTTCGGTTTGTTGTCAGCACATTATAGAGCATCTGTAGGTTTTGGTATCCAGTGGGGTCTTGGAACCAATACTTTACGGATGTCAAAGTTAGGCTGTGTATGCAAGAGTAACTATATATAATCATATATACATATATACACATATGTAACAGCATAAATGTTCTCTGAATAGAGTAAGACAGTGGATAATAGAGTGGAAGTATCGAAGATAAAGTCAAAACTTCTTTAACATAGCTACACTGTAAATTTTAATTTTAACTTAGATTAGGAAACAGAGTTTAAATTGGAATCCTACTACACATTGTGGGACAAGGAGTTTACTGTAGGAATTAGACCTTGAACAGTTGTGAGAGGAGCTGGGCAAGTGAAGATATCAAATGGGACATTGCAGAGTCAGAGGCAGCATTAACATGCCAATCTAAGAAACCAAGTACATCTAGCAAAGAAGGGGATATCTTGAAAGGGAACCTGACAGGATAAAAGTCAGTGTGAAACTTTTATTCCTGTAGATCTTGAGCTAAGCAGTCTGAGATTACTGATGATTCTGATCAGCAGTGAGGAAAAATTGGTTACATAAAGAAGTGGCAGAGAATCAGACAAGATGGAAACTTTTAGTTGAGCAGCATCTGTGTGACCCAATGATCAGAGACTATTGGTTGCTGCTTTATGCTCCCTCTAACATTCTAAATAAATTTAGTTTTAGATAACTCTAAACCAGGATTGTGTAGGGATGGAAACTGTAGCTGAGCTATAATAACTTGACAATAGAAAGATGCATCATATGCCACTCCACTGGAGAGATTCATGCAGCTGCATTTAACTGGGAGTTCAACTGGTTCCGCAACCTCCAGGGTACTTTCCCTAAGCTGGTAGCTCACCTGGAATGGATAAAATGGTTAGGGTCTAGATGTTTCTCTATTTGCACATAAATGGTCTGAACTAAGCTTCCTTAAACAAAGGCTGCATCCCAACAGGGTGAAAGTAAAGTTGCAAATCTCTTAAGGACTCAACTCTATTATGTACTCCACCTTTTAGCCACATTCTATTGGTCAACACAATCTGCAAGACAACAAAAATTCAAGGAATTGAATGAGATGCAAACTACATAATTTTCAATCTATGACAATACATATTTATAATCTACCTACATGGAAAACATGCTCACTTAATTTCAAGACTCCAAAAATCTTGCTCACTTATAGCATGTAGCTAGAAATTTAGGACAGTTCCTACCCTAGATATGCATGAGTGCATATCTTTGTATTATGCATAACTCTGAAAATGGAAGATGTTAGTTGCTCTTCTCCACACACATAACATGAAATTCAGAATGAAAGGAAAAAAACGGTGGCAGAAGTTTCCAGCCCATAACAATTTAAATGTATTTCTGGACATATTTCATAAGTTTACCTGACTCCAGGAACAGGGAGTGTTTCTGCCCTCTAGCATGGTCCTTCACTAATGTTATTTGCTAAAAGTTCCATTCTCTGAATCATTCTACTTTTCTAATTAAAACTGGAGGTCTTTTCTGGTGGGTAGTTTCATCAGTCTACTTCATTTTACAAAATTTTGATCACTAGAAGTCACTGTCCGACCAAATGGGTTTTCTGTGTGGTGGGCAGTATAAGATATGTAAAGAGAGAGAAGAAATAGTTTGGATGTTAGTAGCATTAGCAAATGTGTGAGAGAAAAAGTAGGGAGCTTTAAGTTCCATTCTCTGAATCATTCTTTCTTTTCCATAAGAACTGACTTTTTTTCCTATACTTCCCACAAGTCTTCTGTCTACAAAATTTTGGGGCATTGGATGTCACTTTCACTTCATAAATAGTTCTACTTCCTAGAACATTTCATAAAGATCAAAATTACAAAAGTATAATAATTCATTCAGAAATTGTATTTAACTCGAGTTCTGAAAGTAGTTTTATACTTTTGATTACTACTAATTACACATACAGTAGTCTGAAAAATACTTTTTAGAAATGAAGAATCTAGTTGGAACACCAAACTATCGAAATACTTCTTTCTTTTCTTTTTCTATAACATATTATATTATGCTATATATTTTAATTATTTTAATATTTATATTTAAATTTCTAAAATAAGAAATGTCTGGCTTTTTAAAACAGAATAATATTTTCAGAGTTCATCTAAATTAAAATGTATATGAATAATTCATTCTATTGTATAGCTAGATACTATTTCATTGTGTGAATATACCTCATTTTGTGTATATTTTCATCAGATGACAGACATTTCTAACTTATGGATGTTGTGAATAGTGCTGCTGTGAACATTTGTGTACAGTATGTCACATATTTACATATATATAAACTGTCTTGAGTAAAGAAAGTGACAGAGAAAGTATTTTAATGGTGTCAAGGCTGGTGATAGTGGAGGTTGGATAGTGACTACTTAATTAACACAAGTTTTCCTTTGAGGATGATAAAAATAATCTGGAATTAGATAGTAGTGATGGTTATATAACACAGTCAATGTACTAAATGATTCTAGTGGCCAACTTTATGTATGTTTTACCATAGTAAAAATGTAAGTGAAAATATCCAAATACTTATGAAGCAAGTAAATTATCTGTCTCATCTCTGTTCTCACTCCTTGAGATAATGTTTTAATAGGCAGATCTGTTTTGTTGTTGTTTAATTTTATAAACCAGATCAAGTAGCATAACTACTTAAGAATTTTTTTATTTGACAGTATTCTGTGGACACATTTTAAAGTCAATGTACTAAAATCAAAGTAATTCTTTTGGTGATGGGGCTTTTAAAAGGATATTCAGTAAGTTTTCCAATTTCTTCATTGACAGACAGATTCCTACTTGGCTCAAATAAAATTTAAAAAATCTTGCAGATAGTCTATAAATAGTCTATAAATTATTTCTCAAAAGAAAGATTTAGGAAGTCAGCAAGATTTTAGACTGGAAGTGCTTGTTATATTTCCCGCCACAAGAAACGATCACAATAAAGACAAAACAAACAAACAAGCAAACAAACAAAAAGCATTTCACTACAGGTTTATGACAGAGTGCCAGAATACAATGGTAATGTAACAGAGATGTGGATCAGGGAGCTAGACATACAGTATCTACTATCCTGTATCTCCAGAGATCAACCCTGAACCAGACAGGATTTCACTTGGCAAAGAATGGGTAGACAGGAGGCCTCCAGCAGTCTCCACAAACTCAGTGCCATCACACTTGAAATATTTGAGGTTGAACACTGTGGCTGTCTTTATAGTCCTGAACCAACTTTGGAGAGTGGAAGAGATTACTCAACACTGTATTTCTCCAGAAAAGTAGCTTACTTCACATTGTCCTCCCTTATCCAGCACCCTGCTGGTAACATCATCTTGCAGTTTCACCCAACAGAGGCCTGAAAAGCAGTCAAGTAGTTTCTCTTAGCAGCTCATCTATCCTAGATCTGCAAACTTTCCCGGGGTTCCAGTCACGTGTCTTCAGTCCAGAAAGCAGCTGAGAGGTCTACCTTAAAGCCCCAGGAAGCAGAGATGACCCTGCCAAAGGCTTCCTTGCTCTAGGAAATAACTAGACAGCATATCTCAAAAAGGTAAGCTCCCTGAAACCCCATGAAGGCATTCACACATCCCTAGGTTACTGAGATGCTGAGAAGTGCCCACTCCTACTTTTGGGCACAATGCACTAAGATCACCTGGGTTTGCCAGTGGTTTTTCTTCTACTGTGCAGACCTTCAAAACTGATGAGCATCCATTTTTTGCTATTATACCAGCTGGAATTTATCTGCCCCAATCCATAAAAACAACTCTGGATGCAGGTGTCTGGCCCTTCACACCACACCACAGGACCAGCAATCAGTGTGGGAAGAAGCTGAGATTAAGCAACCAGCCCTTTGCTCTCAATTTTCTTTTTTTCTCTCTCTGTCTTTTCTTATTCTTTTTTATTCTTTCTTGTTTTTCTTTTTTTTTCTTTCTTTCCTTTTTTCTCTCTTTGCTAAGAGACTGGAGACAACTCCAGCCACAAAAAACTAATTCCACCTACCAAACCCAGAGACCAAGCTCAGATAACCCCTCAAATACTTCTTCATTTCTTTTCTACTCTCTCCCCTAGTTTTCTAAACCTGTGTGATCACTCTTTGTCCTCTAGCCTTGTTTCTACTTCCTTCCCACTTGTCTTTGTTTTACACACTATCCTCCTAAATTTCCCCACAATAGGGTAAAACCACTCAACCAATGCAAAACACTTTACATACAAACTCCTAGTTTATAATCAGTTCTGTTCTATACACTTTGACAATAGACTTTGCTCCTATGGTCTATAGTGCAAAATCATTTTGTCAGTTTCTAAATTGTGCTTGATGCTATTGTTTTTGCCAGTTTTATCACTTTAGTTAGGATGTCATAACTATTGTAATCAGATATGCAACAATACTGGGAAGTTATTATAACAATACTGTAACTACTGAGAAGTATTTGGGGTAATAACCCTAACACAAGCCTACACTAAAGGACCAGGGACTGAGTCAAAAAGATATCAACACAAATCCTTTGTTAATTAGGAAGTTAGGATCATGGGACAGACACAAACTAAGAATTTCCTACACATTGACATTCCCGAAGAACAACTTTTCCTAGAGAAGCCTTGATACTACACATATAGCTACTTGCTACAAAACCTCAGCAGGGTCATCACATAAAATAAAATAAAAACTTTTTTGAAATACAAATGACAAGACAAAAGATCAAAATGCAATCATAGACCTCCAGTCCACACAGAACAAGTCAAAAAGACACAGACTTAGACGAAGATGGGAGACACACACATGAAATTTCTGAAATGATACCAACTGAAGTACAGAAACAAATCCATGAGGTGATAGAGGAAATCAGATCAGAAATAATTTCTCAAGTAAAAGAAAAGGAAATGTCATGCTAATCAAGTCTAGAGTACAGATAGATAAAATATTAAATGATGATAGGAATATGATAGAAACCATGAATGATCCAAATGGGAAAGAAACAGTGCATAAATGGATTCAAATAGAAACCTAGGAAATTAAAAATTCCATTGAAAGCTGGCAAAACCTCTTTAACAAAATTAAAGATAGGCCTTTAGACCTTAAAGATACAACCACAGTTAGTGATCATGAAAGGAAAGTTCACTTGACAATAACCAAATATTAGGAAATAACAATTTGACAGCTGCAAGCTGGTGTAAAGACGACTAATATAAGAATTTGTTTCAGTGAAAAAGCAGGAGACAAAATTAAAGGCATAAAAATATATTTGCAGAACTAATAGCAGAAAATTTCCCAAGTATAGGAAAACAATCTGACAAAAAGATAAGTGAGGCATATAGAAATCCAAGTAGCCATAAACAAAACAAATGTGCACCAAGACATATAATAAAGAAGATCCCAGAAGTTCAACACAAGAACAGAATATTAAGAATTGTTAGAGAAAATAAACAAATCACTTATAAAAGAAAGTCCATCAGAATCATGTCAGACTTCTCAACAAAAGCCCTCAATTCAGAAAGACCTTGGATTGAAGTATTTCAAGTCCTGAAAGAAAATACCTTCCAACCCAAATTTACGCACCATGCAAAAGTATCTTTCAAAATTAATCGAGAAATATGATACTTTCACACACACAAAAAAAAACCTGAAGAAATTCATGACCCACCAAACCAACTTTACAAAGGGTACTGAAAGATATTCTAGACAGAGATAAAAATGAACACAATTACAAGAACAGCAACAGAAAAAAATTGCTAACCAGGGCAAGCAATTAAACAGAGGGGAAAAGTAGTTAACCAACAGCAGGACCATAACATGACAAAGATAAGCCAATACATTTCAATGTACATGGCTTCAATTCAACAATCAGACAAAACAGACTGGCAGAATGGATCAAGAAACAAAATCCAACAATATGCTATATGCAAGAAACACATTGAATTAAAAAAGGATACTCATAGACTAAAAGTTAAAGGATGGAAAAGAATTTTCCATAAAAAGGAACTCAGAAAACAACAGGCATAGCTATTGAGTCTGCAGACAATGTGAATTTCAAAAAAGATGATCCAAAGAGATAAAGATCACTGCATACTTGTTAGGGGAAAAATTCAAAGGAAGAGATAACGATCATAAATATGTATGTGTCAAATACAGGAGCATCCAACTATGCAAGATAAATATTAATAGGCATGCAAAATCAAATAAACAATAATACAATTGTAACAGGGAACCTGAATGCCCCAATTTCACAAAGAGATGGATCAGCTAGACAGAAAATCAGGAAAAAAATAACAGAAGTGTATGAAACCCGTGAATAAACAGACTTAGTAGATATTTAAAGAGTGTTCTACCCAACGATATCATAATACACTTCTTCTGTGCTACACATGGGACTTTCTCTAAAATAGGCAATATACTAACCCATAAAACATGCTTAATAAGTGTGAAAGAATTGAAATTATCCCATACACTTCACCTAACAATAGTGCAATGAAATTGGAAATTAATGACAAAAGAAACCACAAAAATTCCATAAAAACATGGAAGTAAATAATACCCTCTTGAATAACCAGTGGGTCACTAATAAAATTAAAGAAGAAATTAAACAGTATCTATAATCAAATGAAAATGCAAATACAAATTGTCAGAATTTGTGGGATGCAATGAAAGCAGTCCTAAAAAGAAAATTCACAGTGGTGAGTTCTCACAGCAGGAAAATAGAATGAATAAACAACAAAATACTGCACCTCAAGCTTCTAGAAAAGGAAGAGAAAGTCGAACTCAAAGCCCATACAAGGAAGGAAATTATAAAGATCAGAGTAGAAATTAATACAACTGAGACTAAGAAAATAATATAAAGAATTAATTAATCAAAGATATGGTTCTTTAAAAGAATAAAAAAATGTTAAACCCCTAGCCAACATTATAAGAAAAAGTAAAGAAAAACTCAAATTCATGCAATAAGGAATGAGAAGGGTGAAATTACTACACATCCTGTGGATATTCAGATGATCATCAGTACCTACTCCAAAAAATGTTTACCAGCATAATGTGGAAATCACAGAAGAAATGGAGAGATTCCTAGAAATGTATAAATTACAAAAGCTGAATCAAGAAAATATAAAAATTCAGAAAAACCCAATTCAAGTTAATGACATTGAAAACATAATTAAAAGCTTACCAACAAAGAAAACCCCAGGCTCCGATGGATTCATGGCTGAATTCTACAAGAAATTTAGAGAAGATATAATGCTATACTCCTCAAATTCTTTATGGAAATTGAAAAGGTAGCAATTCTAACTCATTCCTAGAGGCAAATATCACCCTCGAAGCAAAACCATAGAAAGACCTAACCAAAAAAGAGAACTATAGGCCAATATCCCTAATGAACATAGATGCCAAAATTCTCAATAGAATACCAGTAAACTAAATACAGCAAATCTGTAGGAAGATTATACATCATGAACAAGTGGAATTCATCCCAGGAATGCAGGATGGTTTACAAAGGGGCCAAACAGGTTCACTGGAAGAAATACAGCTTCTTTAATAAATGTTGCTCAAAAAACTGGCTTTCCACATGCTGAAGACTAAATCTAGAGTCATGTCTATTACAATGCACTAAACCAAAATCAAAATGGATCAAAGATCTAAATATTAAAAATAGAAGCACTAATTCTTCTGGAAGAAAAAGTAGGTAGAAATCTCAAAGACAGTGAACAAAAAACAAACTGCATGAGAAGTACTTCAAAGAATTAACAACTGAGATCTCATTTTACTAAGAAGTTTTTGCACATCAAAAGAAGTGAAAAGAAAACCCACAGAGTGGGGAAAATTTTAGCAACCTGTCCTTCAGACAAAGGACTTCTATATACAACATACAAAGAATTGAAAAAACCAGACCCTTCAAATTCAAAGATCCAATTCTGAATCAGGCATCTGAGATAAACACGCATTTCTCAGATGAAGAAATCCAACTGGAAAATAAATATATGAAAAAATACTGGACATCATTGTTGATTTGAGAAATGTAAAACTAAAACACTGAGATTCCATTTCACTTCAGGAAGAAAGATTATCAACAAGAAATCAACCAATAACAAATGCTAGAGAGACTATGGATATAAAGGCATATCTTTCCACTGTAGTTGATAGTGTAAACTGGTACAACTACTACTGAAGTCAGTGTGGATATTTGTCAAAAAACTAGGGTTAGAGGTTCCATTCAACCCCATTATCTCCCTTGTGGGTATTTTTCCAGAAGAATTAAAAACATCATACCTCAGTGGTATATGTGGACCAATGTTTATAGCAGCATAATTTGTAATAGCTAAATCTTAGAAACAACACAAAAGTCAATCAACCAAGGAATGAATAAAAAAGATGTGGTATTTTTATACACTGAAATACTACTGAGGTGTAAAGAAGAGTAAACTCTAGACTTTTATAGGTAAACCAATGCAACTAGGGATAACAATCATAAGTGAAATAAATCACACTGTCTGCATCATATTGTTTCTGTAGTATAATAAATTAAAATAGTAAATAAGATCCATAATCTACAATAGATATTGTGAAAGGAAAAGAAACTGATTTAAAGGAATGAACACCTAGGGTGGGGGAAAGGAAAAAAGAAGGAAGGAAAAAGAGAAAAAATATTATACATGTGATAGCTAAGATAATTACACTACTATTTTCTTTTAGTTCATTGTAAATAATAGGTTGTACTTATATTGTTTGATCAATTCTGCATGCCTATATCCTGGAATCTGAGCAACTGCTTTGAAAATAACAATACACAATATATTAACCATTGTTAATTTCCTATTTTGTTATGAAATTCTCTATCATTGCTTTTATTACCTTTTCTCTTAAAAAAAAAAAACAGCTCTGATCTCATGCAACCCACAGACACCCGAGAATGTGCTATAGTCACAGCCAGATGCACTGTGCTCAGAGCCACTGGCAAACCCACCAAATCTGAGAACTGTAGCCTAGTTAGTCAAACAGTCTCACAGACATGTTGTATTTTATGTCACTGCAGCACCTTCATACCTCATTGGTGCTGATTACAGCTAAAGAATCTACATGGACACTATAATACTGGAACCAAAAAAACCAACATGAGCTACTCAAGTGGCATTCTGAAAAACATCTCTAGGATGTCTTTTACTATAAAAGTCAGCCTATAAATTTAGTAGAGTCAAATTCACCAGATGTGAAAATATCAGCATAAGGGTTTGAGAAGTATTAAAAAGCAAAGTAGCATGAGGTCTCCAAGTGAACACAATAACTCTAGCAACAATTTTTAAAGAAGGAATGCATGAGTTTCCTAAAAAAAGAACCATTCAAAATACTATTGTGAATGTTGAGGAAACTCAATATAATGAAAAACATTAGTGAGACAACGCATGACATTTAACATTCACTAAGAAAGGAAACCCAATTCATGAGCTCAATAAAAATTCAACAGAAATAGGGATCATAAAAAGAATGGAACAGAACTCTCGTAAGTAAAGAACTCAAAATATAAAATGGAAATGCAGCTGAAAGTCTCGGTGACAGAGTAGAGTAAGCAGAACAAAGAATTTCTGAGTTTGAAGTCTTTTGAAAAATCCAAATGAAAAATACTTTAAAAATATGAAGAAGCATCCTTAAATTCTGTATTATTTCTACCCCTTTTTTCTGTTTTGCTTTTTAAAATTAAAAGAAATAAATAAAATATAAAATAAAATACAAAAACATGTATGAGGAAGCTTATGTGACTTTTGAGACACCACCAACATGAACGATTACACATTAAGAGAAGGAAAATTCTCCAGAAAACCTATTAAGTAAGATAATAGCTGAAAACTTTCCAATGTTGGTATATGTGCTGCTGAAGCAAGCTTTGTTTGTTTGTTTATTTATTTATTTATTTATTTATTTATTTATTTTTGAGATAGGGCCTCACTATGTAGTTCAGGCTGGCCTTGAACCCACAGTGATCCTCCTGGCTCAACTTTCCATGGCTGGGATTATAGGCATGCTACACCATGCCTGACCCACTGTTGGAAAAGATACCTACATCTAGGTATAAGAAGCTCAAACTATCTATAAAATAATGGATCATAAAAGGCTTCTTCTGACATACATGGCAGTCAAACTTTTAAAAGTCCAAGATGAAAGGAGAATTATGAAAGCAGCAAGAGAAAAGCACCAAGTGACATATCACTATTATACTAACAGTGACCATCTCAGCACAAATCACACTGGCTAGGAGAAAATGAGATGACATAATCAAACTTTTGAGAGAAAAAAATATAAACCAAGAATATTAACCCCCCTTGAAAAAAAAAACCTGCCAACCAGAAACACTGTCTCAATCAAAGTTGTCCTTTAGAAGTAAAGGAGAAATAAAATCTTTAAAAGAGAGTCAAATACTTGGTGAATTCATACTAGCAGACCAGCTTTAAAGTATATGCTTCAGGGAGTCCTACTGTAGAAGCAAACAGATCATAACAAATATCAGAAAAACATGAAAATATGAAATTCTCATTAGTAAGACAGATACACAAAAAAGAAAATAATTAAACTTTGTCAATATAGAATGTCACCAAACTACAAAAATGAGCAAGATCAGAAAGAACAAAGGATATGCAAAATAACCAGGAAAAATAAAAAGTGACAGGAAGATGCACTTATCAATAATAACTTTGAGTATTAATGCAGCTATACTATACTTCCCAGTTAATAATTTTGGATTAGTTGGGTGGATTAAGAAAGACCCAGTGATATGGCACCTGTAAGAAAGTTCATCAGTAAAGGCACAGACAAAGAAAAACATAGAAAAAGATATATCATAAAAATGAAAACCATAATTGAGCAGGAATAGCTATCGTTGTGTCAGATAAAACAAATTTAAGTAAGGAAATTTAGAAAGAGACAAAGAATATCAATATAATGTTTAAAGGATCAATGAATAAGAGACAATAACAATTGCAAATAGATGCTATAGACAAAATGTTGGAGCATTCAATTATGTGAAACAATATTAGATATAAAGGGACAAAAATTTCAAAGTTATTGGGTTGGGGACTATAGCACTTCAATTTCAGTAATGGGCAGGAAATACTAATAAAAAATAACAAATAAAGATTGGATTTAAGCTTTTCTGTGGGCCAAAGAGTCTTCACAGACATTTATAAAACACTTCATCCAAGTACAGAGTACTCATTTTTCTCAGCACATACTCAAGGATTGTTTCTATCACAAAGCAAGATAGCAAATTTTTAAAAAATGAAATTTAATCATATATGTTTCTGGTCACAGTGGGATGAAACTAGAAATCAACAAGAGGAACTTGCCTTGTTAGAAGTTATACAAGAACATGAAAGTCAAACTAGTTGCTCTTCAATGACCAATGGTCAGTCAATGAAAAAATAATTTAAAAATTTTAAAAATTCTTGAGACTAATGCAGGTGGAAGCCCAGTATACTAAAACTTATAGGATATAACAAGAGTAATTCTAAGAAAGTGTATACTAATAAGTGCCTGCATTAAAAAGAATGGGGGGAGGAAGGAAAGAAGGAAGGATGGAAGGAAGGAAGACACAAAAAGAAGGAAGGAAGGAAAGAAGGAAGGAAGGAAGGAAGGAAGGAAGGAAGGAAGGAAGGAAGGAAGGAAGGCAGGGAGGGAGGGAGGGAGGGAGAGAGGGAGGGAGGAAGGGAGGAAAATAGATCCCATATAAACAACTTAATGACACAACTCAAAGAACTAGAAAATCAGTAACTAGATGGAAAAGAATAAATACATCAAAGAGAAAATTTAAATGCTATACAACAGAAAAATTCATTAAAATAGAAAATCATTTTTTTAAAAAAAAACAAACAAGATTGAAAAATCTTCAAATTAACCAATGAGAGAGAAAGTGAGCATAAGGTAAATGAAATATTAGATTCAAAAAGAAACATTACAATGATACCACATAAATACAAAGAAAGAATCCTTAGAAACTGATATGCATAACCAATACAGTGGAAAATCTAAAAGAAACAGGTAAATTTATTAGCACATAAACTAGCAAAACTTAACTTCCTAAGACACAGAAAACCTCAACAGACCAATAGTAAATAATAAGACTGAGTCCGTAGTAAAAATTCTTGGCTCAGCAGAAGAAAACCTATTCTGCCAAAATGGCTACTCCTGCTTGTGTTCCATGTTACCACTAGCTGTGGAACCTGACTTCCCACCACTTCGCTAGCCTTAGCCCTTACAGAATGTTTGGCTGCCCTGCAGCTTCCAAACCAAAGCTCCCAAGCATTTGGGATGACCAAATTTGGCAGAGCTGCAGATGATTTTGTGCATCAAAAACTGATTTACAAATTGCCTCAAAAGGTTAAAAGATCTTAATCACTTTTACACAACTGAAAGCTGCAATTTCAGAATATGATGGAGTTAGGAAAAATGTGAAATGTTTCACCCTATTAGCTTACACTGGAGGAAAAAATCAATTGTAAGAGTTGATGTGGACATAGATAAGGCCCAGAATTTTAACTACATTTCTGATACTTAGTCATTAGTTTTTGGCTGCTCTTCTATAGATAAATCGGATCATCAAACACAGCTTAAGAAAGGCTGGGATTTGTATATCCTATTTACAAAGGAGTCCAAAGGGCTCTGGAGCCTGAGATTATAGTGAACAAGCTCCCAGCATCAGCAAGAGCCAGGTTGCAATCTCTCAAAAGAAGTTAAAAAGCTTCTCCTGGAGCACGATATTTCAAGTCAAGCACAAGATATTTGGACAGCTCTGACAACCTGCTTATGACAAGTTACAAATGATGACAATTACAGACCAAGATGAACACCATTTCAGAAGAATGTTTCGGAATATGTTGTGAAAAAAAATTCCTACAAGAAATAATTCTAGAACAGAGGGCTTCACTTTTGAATTTTACCAGGCTTTTAAAGAAGATCTAGCACCAGTTTTTCTCAAAGATAATTCTAAAACCAAAACCCAACAAAGATCTAACCAAGAAAATATACAGATCAGGATTCTGCATCAATATTTCTATAGATGCAGAAACTGTCAACAAAAGTCTAACAAAACAAATGGAATGACTGACATCAATATCAAGTACAATTTATGACATGAATGTAAGGATGGTTCAATATTTGCAAATTAATAAGCATAGCAATCAAAGGACAAAAACTGTATGAGTATCTCAGTAGATGCAGTAAAATCTCATTTGATAAAATTTAGTGTCCTTTAATTTTAAAAATCTTCAAAAATTACACGCAGAAAGCACATACCTTGATGTAATAAGATGTATGTGATAAAACCCAAACCAACATTATACTGAGGTGGGAGAATCTGAAAATATTTTCTGTAAAATCAGGAAACGACAAGAAAACTGACTTTCACCACTCATATTCAACATAATATTGGTAGTCAGCCAGATCCATATGCAAGAAAAAGAAATGATGAAAGGCATTCATATTGGAAAGGAAGAAGCCAAATTATTCCTGTCTGCAGATGACATAATACATCAAAACAGAAATATCTAAAGACTTCAGAAAAAAAGTTACCAGTGATAAATTTAGAAAACTAAGTGGACATAAAATCAATATTAAAAATCAGTAATATTTTATACTATAATAATGAACTTGCTAAAAAAGACATCAATAAAGCGATCTCATTAACAATAGCTACCTCCACAAATAATAGTCTATCTAGGCATAAATATAGCCAAACAAAGTTGTAATCTCTACAGTAAAAATTATAAAACATTGATGGAAATTTTTGAAAAGTACAAAAAGTGAAAAGACATAACATGTTCATGGATTGAAATAAGTAATATTAAATTGTCCATGCTACCCAAACAATTTACAGATTCATTGTAATCTTTATTTAAAAAGCAATTTCATTATTCACAGAAATAGAAAAAATAATGAAATTTATATGGAGCCATAAAAGGCTTCAGGCAGTCAAAGCAAACTCAAGCAAAACTAAAAAGCCATAGGCATCATAATATCTGACCTCAATATACACTAGTATGCTACAATCACTAAAAAAGCATGCTACTAGTATAAAAGTTGATATGCAAAACAACAAACAGAATAGAAAACTCAGAAATAAATCTATACATCTTTGGCCTCTGCCTGCCAGCTACAGCCACCAGGAAGCTCCTCCCTGTGGGCAGCCAGCGCAGGCAAAGAGAGTCAGCAGACTCACCTCCAGCATGCACCCTTGGTCATCAGGGAAGCTCCAGTATAGCTACACAGATATGGAGAAGCCCACTCCACTCCCTGCTACCTCACTGTAAACCTGGGATCAGAGGAACACAGGTGCCTATCCCATTCACCTACACCGTGGAGGGGCAGCCAATGTGGGAAGTGCCTGGAACTCCTCCACCAGCTTGTTGGGAGGAACCCAGGACAATGTCAGGACAAAGGAGCAAAAGGCAATCTTAGACTTCCAGCCCACACACAACAAGTCTGGGAGATACAATCATGGAAGGAAATAGAAGTTACATACCTGAAACCTCCAAGAGGATAACAACTGAAGTAAAGAAACCACTTTATGAGACTGTAAAATAATCAAATCAGAAATAATGTCTCAGGTAGAAGAAGAAATGAAGAACATAAGAAAGAATTGCTCAGTATACCTGAGGAAGACATAGATAAAAAAGAGAGCATACCAAAATGATAGAAACCTTGAATGAACAATATAGAAAGGAATTACAATGCGTGAAACAGATTAAAAAATATATCTAGGAAATTAAGTAGATTGAAAGTGGGCAAAATTGCTTGAAAGAGAATAAATACAGACTTTCAGACATTGTAGATAGGACTGCAGCTAGCAATCATGAAAGGAAAGATCTTTTAAAAATAACAAGGAACCAGGAAATAACATTTCAATGGCTGCAAGTCACTGCAAAGAGAGGTAATTTAAGAGTGATAGGTATCAATGAAGAAGAAGGGGTCAACACAAATGAAATAAAAATGCTATTTACACAACTAATAGCAGAAAACTTCCCAAACATAGCAAAGGGATCTGGTGTACAGATAAATGAGGCAAACAGAACTCCAACTAGCCATAACCAAAGTAAATGTACACCCAGACATATATTAATCAAGATTCCAGAAATTCAGCACAAGAACAGAATATTAAAAGCTGTTAGAGAAAAGAAACAGATCACCTATAAAGGAAAGCCAATCAGAATCATGGCAGACTTATCAAAGCAAACCATCAAATCAAGAAGAGTTTGGAATGAAGTGTTTCAAATCCTGAAAGAAAACAACTTCCAATCCAGATTGATGTACCCTGAAAAACTATCTTTCAAAACTGAAGGAAGAATAAGATACTTCCATGATAAAGAACAACTGAAGGAATTCATGACCACCAAACCAATCCTACCCAGAGTGCTGAAGGATATTCTAGAGAGAGACAAAGATGACCATGGTTCCAGGAACAGCAGCAGTGGAGGATCACCAAATAGGACAGGCAATTGAACGAAGGGAAAAAGTGGAGGGCCAATAACAGGAGGATAGCATGGCAGAGACAAACTTATGTACGCTGGTTGCAGCCATTAATGCAGATGGCCTCAATTCAGCAATAAAAATAAACACACGTAGAGTGGATCAAGAAACAAAATCCATCAATATATTGTATACAAGAAACACATTTAACTCAACAGGAAATCCATAGACTGAAAATCAAAAGGGAGAAAACAATTGTTCCTTGCAACAGGAGACCAGAAAAAAGTAAGGGTAACTTGCCCATCAACTGCAGAATGGATAAGAAAGATATGGCATTTTCATACAATGGAAAGCTACCCAACTATAAAGTAGGATAATCTAAAGGCTCTTTCAGATAAATGGGTGCAACTGGAGGTCATGTTAATGGGTGAAACAGTTTAAACTTATCCAGGTGAACAATAGCATAAAAGACAGAAGGAGTTAGTGGGATCCAAAAGCACAATGGATATTATAAAAATGATAGGGGAGGAAAAACCTGGGAGGAGAAGGTGGTAACTGATATTAATTTCTTATTGTCTTGTCTTGAACTCTTGTAATATTTACACAATTTTGTTAGGTTTGGTTCTATTCTGTCTAGTTTTGTTAGATTTTACTGTGCCTGATGGTCTGGGCAGCTGTTTTGAACGTAATGGGATGTATCATGGTAATCATGGTTGGTTTCCTATTACTTTGTTTTGAAGTCCTACAATGCTTTCATTCTTTTGTTTAATTGGTTTTATTCTGTTTTGTTTGATTTTATTATGTGTGATACATGAACAGCTATTTTGAAGAAAATGAGACATTATAGTAACACATTGTTCATTTCCTGTTTTCTGTTTTGAAGTCCTATAATGCTTTCATGCCTTTGTTTTGATTGGTTTTAGTCTGTTTTCTATTATTTGATTTCATTGTATTTGAGGGTATGGACAGGTATTTTGAAGAGAACAAGAGACATTATGGTAGCCATTGTTGATTTCCTATTGTCTTGCTTCGAAGTCCCATAATGCTTTCATTCTTTTGTTCTGACTGATGTTAAATTATTTTGTTTCATTGGATTGTATTGTGTGTGAAGGTATGGACAACTACTTGAAAGGAAACAAGAGACATTATGGTAGCCATTTCCTGTTGTCTTGTGAAATCCTATGTTACTTGTATTGTTCTGTTCTGATTTGCTCTGTTCTGTTCCGTTCTGTTTTATTCTCTTTAAAATAAAAAAAGAAAGAAATCTATATATCTTCTGTCAAATGATCTTGGCTAAAGCACCATAAATATACACTGAAGAAAGGAGAGCTTCTTTAATAAATAGTGCTTGGGGAAACTAGAAATCTATAGGTAGAAAAGTGAAACTTGACCTCCATGTCTCTACATACACAAAAATCATCTCAAAATGTAAGATCTGGAACTGTGAAGCTAGTACAAAACACTAGGGGATACACTTCAAGATATTGGTACTGGCAATTACATTTTAGAGAGAGTCCTAAAACCCAAGCAAGAAAACAAAAATGAACAAATATCAAACTAAGAAAGACTGCACAACAAATAAGCTAATCAAAGGAATAAAAAGACAATTTTTAGGATAGGAGTAAATATTTCAAACTACTCATAAAACAAGAAAATTGTCTAGAATATATCAAGAGCTCAAAAAGTCAATACCAAAAAATAATCCAATTAAAAATTGGTAAATGACTTAATAGATCTCAAGATTATGAGTGATCATTAACTAAAAAGTATGTGAATTGTTCACTGCCACTAATTTTAAAGGAAATGTAAATCTAAATCATCTCACCA
Source organism: Dasyprocta punctata (assembly GCA_004363535.1). Lineage (NCBI taxonomy): Eukaryota > Metazoa > Chordata > Mammalia > Rodentia > Dasyproctidae > Dasyprocta > Dasyprocta punctata. The sequence continues at coordinate 25,697 of RJWM01020176.1, forward strand.
CAGTGAAATTGGTTATAATTACCATAACAAATATTGGTCAGAATCTAGAGAAAGGAGAACTGTCATTCACTGTTATGGGAATATAAAGTGATATAACTTTTGTGGAAAATAATAAAAACTTTCCTAAAAATTTAAACCTAAAACTGTCATATGATTTAGCTGTTGCATTAATGGGTATATAAGAAGAAAGAAATGAAATTTCAACTTCATGTCTGAATAATTTTCATTTAAGCACATAATTTTAAAAAGTACATAGAGTTGTGTAACTATCGCTATAAACACAATACAACATTTCATCACTCCAAAACTTTCTTGCACTTCCTCCAGTCTTGAAAACTGGAAACTATAGACACACTCTGTGTAACTATAGGTATTCATATTTCAAAATTTTCAGATGAATGCAATTATATCATGTCATATTACTATACATACTATTATATCATATGTAGTCTTTTGTGTCTTAATACTTTCATTTTACTAGTTGTCCACCTGAAGTGATTTTTGCCTTCTGAAGGACATTGGACAAAATTTAGAAACATTTTTGATTGTCATCAATTTAGTTGAGTGAAGAGTACTAATGATATCTGAAGGGTAGAGGCCAAAAGTGCTATAAAACGTTTTACAATACATAAGACAATCCTCTGCAACGAAGAATTTCATGCTTCAAAATTGCAGTAGTGCTAAGCATGAGATCTTCATTAGCATAACATTTTTGAGAATCATTCATCCTTTTGTATGTATCAGTATATGTTTCTTTGTAATAGTTGAATATTTCATGATATGAGTATTCAACAATTTACTCACAAGTTGATGGGTATTTTTGTTGTTTTTCCCTTGCTTAAATGACTCAGACAGCTTTTCTGGGCAACATACTGATGCTGTTTCAATTTATGTAAATTGTTAAGGTATTTTCCAAAAATAGCTGTACTATTTTGCATTCCATCTGTACTATATGAGTTTCCTTTGGATTCTTGACACAAATAATTTCTCCCATCCACTGGTATACTTTTTCACTTTCTTAACAGCATTTCAAAGGAGAATTTTTAACATTTGATGTAACCAGTATATTAGTCAGGTTTCTTGCTGCTGGGCCACAATAACCAAAATCTCCAAACTTAGGAGGATTCAGGCCAAGGTTGGATGACTCTAAGGCAGCAACATTAATCTAGTCCACGCCACTTAAGAGCACACTGAGCTGTGACATCAGGGATCAATGATCTGATGATTATAGTGTACTGTGACCCAGTCAAGTTGATAATCAAGGTTCACAGTCAAAACCTCATCAATTTTCAATTTTTTAAATGTTTTGTCTTTTCTTAGAAATTTTTCTCTAATTTTAGACTACAGAGACATTTCGAATGTTTTATTTTAGGTCTTTTATAGTTTTAGCTCTAAAACATAAATGTTTCCATTTGAAATTGATTGTCATGTATGGTACAGAGAAAGATTGAGAAATGCATTTTTGTTTGTAGATAGATATTCTAATACTATTTGTGGAAAAGGCTACTTCCCCCTATTAAATTATTTTGTAATTGTGTTGAAAATGATATATATGTCATGTATTTATACACATAGAATTTTTCTTAAACATTTTGTTCCATGTATCTATTTGTGTAGCATTAGGAAAGTATCAGCCTATACTGATTAGTCCCACTTTATATTAAGTGAGTCTAGCAAATTTTTACAGCTAATAAATTTCCGTTATGATTTTAGATCTTCTACAGTTTCATGTAAATTTTATTCAGTTTACTTCTACCAAAAGCCTGCTGGGATGTTGATTAACATGTTGCTCAACAGTGGAAAATTTGGAGATAGTCACCATCCTAACAATACTGTATCTTTCTATCCATAAGGATGGTGCTCCCTTTATGTCTCTGCATTTATTCTATTTATCCTGGGATTTGGAAAATGTAAGTAAAAAGTGATCGAACCACATGTGAACTCTTAAAATTTCCACTCAGATGTGACATATGAGTCTAGTTTTGCATTTTTTGAACAAATGTATTTATATTCCAAAGCCCTGGTAAAAGTGGGAGTTATTCTCCTCTCAGAGCCAAAGAGAATCTCTGAAGAAATGTTCTATATGTAAACTGGTAGCTAGTTTTTATTAAAAATGCAGTCAAAAACAGATTTTCATTGGATAATAATTATGTTGTTAGTAGTAAGTAAATAAAACTGTTCATGCTGGCTGCTACTTAGAATTCTCATTTCATTGATTAAATCACATTCATATTACTAATACCGCAGTCAAAGTTATCTCCTTACATTTATTTCACTTTAATACACTCCTGCCAAAACATTTTTCTTCCCTCAACCATTTGGTATATACTTGTAAAATACTACTTTCAAACTCTCAAAGCTCTACCTGTAATTTTACAATGGTCCCTTATTCTCTTTTTTGGGGGGGTTTGTGTTTGTAGTAGTAATGATTACATTTGTTGTGGGGAGTTAGTACATGTATATAACAGATACAATTTTTAAAAATCCACTTATCCCTCTAGCTCTTCATTCCCTTCCCTTTTGCAAAAGTTTTCTCTCCTTGTCCACTAGTATGCAAGTTTTATTTTGCTCTAATTTATTTATACTTCACTTTTTTCTTACAAGAGAAATTACACCGATTTAGGCTTGTGTGTGTGATTTATTTTATTTAAATTTCTAATTCTAATTTTCTCTTACAAATGAATCAAATCTGCCTTCTTTATAACAGAGTAGTACTCCATTGTACATAATTGCCACCTCTGATTAGTTTTGGCTTGCTTTTTACTTCGTGTATGCATAGCTGTCCTTGCTTGCTTTCATGTTCCTGTCTCATGGAATATTGCACCCCAAACTTTGAGTTTTGGTATATGGATTTCTTTCTGAATTAGGTTAGTTTCTTCAATGTAACAGATTCTTGGGTACTGTTTTTTGATCTAGTTTACCAATCTGTGTCTTTTAAGTGGAAGGTTGATCCTTTTACTTTCAGCGTTATTACTGAAACATTGTAAATTCCCATAAGATTCCTGAGCTAGCTTCCCTTTGTGAACTCACTATCTTCTTTTTTGTTTAATAAATCCCATTGCAAGATTATTTTTGGTCAAATCCCAAATCCCTGAAACGACCATTTTATCTACATCTGCTGAAGGACTAATGATTCAGTTAGGTCACTTAAGCTTTTAATTACCTCTTCAGATTTTTGTTAGAAGCCTAATTAACACTGAATAGCCTAAAGACCTGAGTCTCCTCTAGAACTCGTAAGTAAAAGTGTTTTATAACTGATTTTCAATGAAAGACTTTAAGTGCTTGCCCTTTCCATTTCCACTGTCTAATCCTCATGCTATAGAGTTGAGTTTAATCAAACAATTTTAGATATATTGACAGATACTACAGAAGGTTCAAGGAAGCAAGATCAAAGAGATTAATTTTCTCTCTGAGATTTTATATATATATATATATATATATATATATATATAATGCTTAGTACATATTTTTTCTTTAGGAAACAAAGCAAGAACTTTAATTTGTAAAATTAGTAATATTGGTAGGAGACTCATATTTCAATGCAAAAGAAATTGTTATTCACAAAAGTTAAGTAAACATCTTTTCTTTGGCTGTAAAACTGTACTTTAGTAATGTTAACCAATCTTCCATAATCATTTGAAGAACTGATTTTCTCCTTGTTTTTGCTGGGTTTCAACTGGGAAACATTTGATCTGTAATTGTGTTAACAGTTTTTCTGTGGTAATGGGCAACTTTTCTACAACTGTTGTTTGAGGTCTCACTGTAATGTTTCTTAATGGCCTTTACATGTGAGGCAACTATTATATTCCTTTACATCTAGGTTAGCTTTGTGGATGAACTCTTCTTTTTGTTTTGTTTTGTTTTTTGAGACATGGTCTTGCTGTGCAGTTCAGGCTGGTCTTGAGCTCTTTGTAGCCCAGGCTTGTCTCGAATTTGCAACACTCCTCCTTCCTCAATTTCCTGAGTGCTGGGATTACAGGATTATGACCACTCCCAACTGGATGAATTCTAAATACCTGAACATGTGTGTGCGCATGTGTGTGTTTAACATTTTGTCGCCGTAAAGTAAGTGCTTACTAAATATTAACTCTTATCCTTAGGATTCTATAGAAGATTAGAAGGATAAATATCTGGGTAGATATGTTCACCGTATTATTCTCATTTGAATGCAATTTAGTACTAGGAAGGTATTATTTTCATTATATTTAAGAGCTATGATGCTGCATCTCCATTACTCTGCATATTCCTTTCAAATTAATATAAGAAATAAGAAGGACAAAAGGAAGAGTAGAATAAGTTTTCAAGAAGAAGTCAAGTATGTAAAAGTAAATTCTTGGAAATAGAACTTATGTTTCAATTAAGCCACACTTTAACTAATTTTTCTTTTTCATTCAGACTTCTACCTATGAATGACGACAATGGATATGGACAATAAGTCTACTGTGTCTGAATTTGTTTTGCTGGGGCTCTGTAAATCCTGGGAACTACAGATGGGTTTTCTTTATGGTGTTTTCATTGTTTTATGTGGCAACAATGGTGGGTAATAGCCTCATAATCATCACTGTTGTAGCTGATTCTCACCTACGCTGTCCTATGTACTTCCTGCTTTCCAACCTCTCCATCACTGATATGTCCCTTGCTTCCTTTGCTACTCCCAAAATGACTAAGACTACCTAACTGGTCACAAAACCATCGCTTTCAATGGCTGCATTGCTCAGATGTTTTTTCTACACCTTTTCACTGGTACTGAGATTATTTTGCTAATGGCCATGTTCTTCGATAGATATACTGCAATTTGTAAGCCCCTTCGCTACACTCCAATCATTAGTCCCCAGGTGTGTGTTGCCCTTGTGGTGACTTCCTGGATTGTGGGAAGCATGCATTTAATGAGCCAGGTCATATTTGCCCTCACATTGCCATTCTGTGGTCCAAATAAGGTAGACAGTTTTTTCTGAGACCTTCCTGTGGTGTTCTAGCTGGCTTGCATGGATACTTATGTTCTGGGACCCTTTATGATCTCGACAAGTGGCATAATTGCTTTATCTTGCTTTATTCTTTTAACTCATATGTTATTGTCCTTGTTACTATCAAGCATCATTCATCTGGAGGATCATCTAAGGCATTCTCTACGTGTACAGCTCATTTCATTGCTGTCTTCATGTTCTTTGGGTCATGTATCTTCATATATATGTGGCCACAAAACAGCTTTCTAATAGAAAAGATTCTGTCTGTGTTTTAGACTATCTTTACTCCTATTCTGAATCCAATAATTTACACTTTGAGGACTCAAGAGGTGAAGGAAGTCATGAAGAAACTGAAGAATAAGCTTCTAAATTCCAACAAGGCAAGACCTCTTCATTATTTTTCATTTCCTAGACAGTATCATAGTTTTTGTGACACCTGGCATTGGTCACGATAATAAAGCTTAATATAACAATTAAATTTATAGGAAACGTACTTAAATTTTAAAATGTTGCATTGCTTTACATTTTTGGTTAAAGAACTTTTTTTTAGTGTTTGAATAAAATTAAATTTGTGTTTAGTAACACACTGCCAATGTTACAATGAGTATGTTTTTGTATATAAATAGATTTGGTTACTGATTTGAATGTTAGTTTTCAGATACACAAAGTATCACTACCACCTGGTGATAGTTATTCAAACTGGAAGTATTAAAATTCATGAAGCTGCTATAATTCTTCTGGTTACTTTGTTTTGCAAAGTATCTTTGTAAAATGATGACAGACACTAAAACTTATCACTCACTGCATGACATTTATAAAATATTGTCAAATATACTATTTAACTTGTACCCACAAAAGGAAAGATAAGCTGCAACCATAGTATTTAATAAGTGTCGAGTTGTTGTTCTTTACTGGAATGGTTGAGTAAGTGAGGGAAGCCAATAATTATATATGCATCAAGTATCACTTATGAGATATAAATTAAGAAAAAGAATGTCCTAACTAAATTCTAATTCACATTATAAAATAAATATATTTTTATCAGTATGTGAATTTCTTTAATGTATTAAAGAATTAAAGAAGCAAATTAGTTTAAAAGCATAGGATATTGTGTTTAAAATGCAGGCAGTTTTGAAATTATTGAATAAAATTGCTCACAGTATTCACACAGGATTAAGTATGTTCATAGAAGCAAAGTAACAGCACAGTTCCCTTTTGAACAGGGATACAAATGGATACATTTAAGTTGTATTTCTGAACTTTCTCTTGACTGAAGTTAAATGTCAAAATATGCTCAGATTCAAAGACCTAATTTGTGTCATATCTTTTAACTGTTGTTTAGTGATATCCTAAATAACTCTTTCATGAAATAGCTTCATTCATTTAGGAAGTACTTTCAAAGCTGAAGTGTTTTTTGCAATATAAAACTGTGATGTCTTTTGAGAAGCATTCCATCAAGTATCAGTGCTTGTGTGGAGAATTCTAAAATTCAAGAACATGTGCCAAAAATCTTCAAAGTTGTACCTGATAAGCATACAGCTCCATAAGGCAAGTCATTAATGAACCTGAGACTGCTAACGTCTGGAAGGCTTCCATATACAAAGAGAACTAACTATCACCTCCGGCTAGGTCAGCATGAGCACTCACCATTCAAGATGAGAATTTTTGTGCCCAAAGGCAGAAATGATATCTTCCAAAGCATTCTAGAAATCAGCCACCATAAATACACTAGGCCAGAGACAATTTTAAATGGTCTGCACTAGTTCCAGTAACACAATTAAGGGAATGTAGGGACATGGAGGATATATAAAAGTATTATGCTAACAAGCAATTTCATCTTCCTTTATATATTTGGGGAGTAATAACATTTGGCAATACTAAATAAATGAGTCTTTTAAAGTTATAAAAAGTCAATTTTAAAAAGTCTTGTAAAATTAAGTAGAATTATTGAATTTAGGGGGAAGACCTTTTAAATCAGATGAAGATGAAAGACAAAGTATAAATGAAAATGTGGGGAAATCAGATATATATAGTGACAGTAAAAATTGTACTTTATGTTTATTTATTAAAATATTTGAGACTTTTAAAATATTATATAATTCGATAATAGTGGACTTACCAACAAGCTAAAGAAATTTAAATTTTGCATCTCTTTCTTTGCATAGGCTTCCTCTAACGTCCTAGAATGAGACTAACAATCTTTTGTCAATAATTTTCACTGTTTTCTTGAAGAAGTTCCCTAAGGTTTATAAGCTTTTGTCTCTACATAGCCTGGACAAACCTGAGGGAATAAAATTCATAGACTGTGGCATCTTTTCATGAGTGCTTAATGACATTTCTACTGTTAGTGGTATAAACCTGAACAGGATATGTCAAATCTCTAAGTCTTAGTCACTACATCTGCAAAAGGATCTAGTGGTGCCAACACCAGACAGCTGTTTTAGAAATAAAGTAAATCATACAAACATATTTGTGTTCAGTGAGTGTTAGTTTATATTGTTCTGGGTGGTGAACTCTAGACATCTTTGTTTAAGGAACATGATATTGTCTTGAACAACAGTGGGCTTGTTTGACTCAAAAGCTGAAAATTTTTTGTATAAGATGTTAATGTTAGTGCCTGCATATGGGTAAGTAAAATTAATGTGTATCTGAACTAATTTGGAAAAATAAAAGTGACTTGCATTGGAAAATTGCCTTGGTTTTTTAATTAGTTCTAGGTTCTGAAAACTGTTTTGATAAGTTCTTTGCATGGCTTTAATAATTATGAATATATATAGTAATTATATATATATATACTGATTTATATAACTATAGATCATTATATGTAGTAATTATGAATATATATGTATATATATATACACATATATACACACACACACATTCAGGTATATATTGTAAGGCAAAGTAATTTATTCTCAATCACTTTGTGTCTTTTTATTTTAATATGCAAGCATCCTACCACCATTTCTTCTATTTTCATACAATTTACCTTTTGGCAAAATCAGAGGTGTTTTCTTTATGGGACCTCATACAAATCTGAAATATTCTGATTCCATGGTCATAGAATGGTTCAGCAGATACCTTCATCTTCAGTACTTTCTATAATTGCAAATACAGGCACTTGATCATAACCAGTTAGAAACCTTTTGTAAGACAAACCATAAACAGTGTTGTACTCTTTTGTCTGAAAGTCTTTGATGTCATCTCTTGTTTTGAAATGATGGTGGCTACCATTTACAGTTGAGGTTTTTAGTGATTTTTGTTTTCTGAAGTCTTCTTGAGAGCCATATTCTCTGAATGATGCATGTGAATACGTTTCTTTAGTTCTTCATGTTTAAACATCAGTTTGCTGTAATTTCCTTGACTATCATTTTATCTTCTTGAGTATCTTAAATTTAAATTGTTTGTCAACATTTGTACTTTTATGGATGCTAGCACATTACAACATGAAATGTTTAGGACTGAGCTTTAATTTTTGAAGGAGTTCATTACTATCCTCTCCTGGTGTTGTTATCCAAATATGAATTCTTTTCCAAAATTTTGGGTGTTGAGGGCATGGTCACCAATGCTGCATAATACAGAGGTGGGACCTAGAGAGGTGACTGGATTATGCGAGTACTAACTGAATTGTCTAAAACCTCTGAAACGGGAAGTCAAAATATGCTGTCCCTTCTTTAAGTTGGTTTTCTCAGGTATTTGGTCATAACAATGGAAAGTATACCTGATACTATTAGTAGTTTCTCTAAAGTAATTAAATAGGATTGCAACACATTCAACAGATCTTTGAGAACTTTACATCTTCTGAAAGTCCTTTAAAATACTGGAATCTACTTAAATCTTCCTTTAAGTGTGATATATAATTGAACTTCGTTATACCAATTTAATTTTTCAGACTTTTTAAAAGAAGAGTACAGATCATGCAGCTACATTGCTTATCAAATGAATTAGAATCTTTATTTGCATTCATTTTACATCTGTTCTCTTCATTGCTCATTTCACAAAGACTTTACACGTGCAGCAAAGAATTAGTAACTTAGTGAGACCCTGTCTCAAAACAAAAATGGAAGATCACAGAGAGGGGGTGGGGAGAGACAGAGACAGAACGAGATAAAAACTATATTGAGAGAACAAGAATGTGACTATGACATAAAGTAGTGACCTGGTGAGTGTTGGGTACTGCGCATCTGTGGTGAGGAAGGGACAGAGCTCTGGGACTCGGAGAGGGGGCCAAGAAGAGGGAAGGAGCGAGTAAAGAAATGGAAGGAAGGAAGGAGGAAAAAACAAAGGAAGGACAGAAGGAAAGAGAGGAGGGAGGGAGAGAGAGGTCTCCGTTTTGGTCCAGCGATCCTGCTCTACATGGGGCTGGAGGGAGGGACCTGGTATTTCTAGGGGTGGGAGGCCCCGGATTCCCCCGGGGGGTACCCAGTCCTTCAGTCACTCCCTTGGGCGGATGTGCTGCAGCTAACCCTGAGGAGGCTGCAGGCGCGGAAGACTGTTGTCCAGAGTGTTAATTCTGCTCCTCTCCTAGGAGGCCCGGTTAGGAAATTATCCTCATAAATATCGATCCCAGAAGGCTGTGCAGATTCTTCAGTATTTGAAAGAATGAAGCAGTACCAGATAACTGGTGTCGTGGAAACAACACAAAATCTCAGGAAGATCATTCTCCTAATGGTCCAGAACTGTTGAGGAAAAAAGTACAATTTAAGATGAAACAAATTCTTGTCAGTTTTATATTCAGACTCATTATCACTTCTATACATACTACGGGACCCCAGAAGCTGTGATTGCCCAGATATACAGTCATGGTCCTGCAACTGACACAATTTACCAGACCACAGGCCACGGGATCCGAAGTTTCAGAACAACAGTTTCATGGTGAAACGCATAAGAATAAATACCACTTCGGAAGAAAAGGACCCTCCAAATCCTTTCGGTTTCCCAAGTACTGGCACGGAGAAGTGGCTGTGGTTGAATTCTCAGCAGAATCATGATGACTCCTGTTTGGCTTGTCTTCACAAACTGAGATTCTGATGATGGTGTTCATGTTCTAGTTTGGGTAGAACAACTTCAGGAAGCTCAAGAGGAATCTCTATTCAGATGGCAGGAAGAGGCCCTCAAAAACTGGAATCATTATGGTCCAGAACATGGGTGTCGTGTACTTCCCAGGCTCTCACAGAACTTTTGCACACAAAGTTGGACATAGGATCTCCACATGATTCTGGAACACAGTACGCACCAGGAGAAAACACCTGCAACAGTGTATATACAAGGCATTCTTTTGGGACAAAAAGAAAATGGCAATTACATCATTTATGTAAGAGCAACACCCATGGACAAACTTAACAATAAATTCTCACTTTATAGTATTGTAAATATAAGCCAAGTTCTTGACCTGAAGAGAAACAACTGTTTCGTTGAATTTTGCCAGCCCATCTGTGGAAATTGAATGGTGGAACAGGGGGAACAGTGCAACTGTGGCTGCAGTGACCAGTGTAAGGATGAGGGTTGCTTTAACACACACCAGACAGTGGGGAAGAATTGCAAACTGAAGCCTGGAAAACAATGCAGTCTGAGTCAAGGGCCCTGTTGTATGGCCCAGTGTACATCCAATTCAGCCTGAGAGGTGTCTGGACAATTTTGACAGTGTGAGAGAAGGGATATGTCATAGCATCACTACTCTCTGCCAGGGTTCTGATCCTAAATCAAACTTCACAGAGTGTAATAGGCATAAACAAGTGAGCATTAATGGGCAATGTGCAAGCCTCATCTGTGAGAAGCACAACTTGGAGGAGTGTACCTGCACCAGTTCTGATGGCAAAGATGATAAGGAATTATGTCATGTCTGCCGTATGACAAAAATGAAGTCTTCAATCTCTGACACTGCACAGTGGAGCAAGCATTTCAGTGGTCACACCATCACCTGCAACCCAGGTCTCCTTGAAATGATTTCAGGAGCTACTGTGATGTTTTATGCAGTGTAGATTAGTAAACAGTGATGGTCCTCTAGCTAGGCTTAAAAATGCGATTTTTAGTTCACAGCTCTATGGAAACATTGCTGAATGGATTATGGCCCATTGGTAGGGAGTGTTACTCATGGGAATACCCTGATTATGCTGATGGCCAGGTTCATTAGGGTGTGCAGTGTTCACACTTCCAGTAGTAATCCAAAGTTGCCTCTGCTTAAGTCATTTTCAGGTACTTTAAAGAGGAGATCTCCACAGTCTGTTCAGCAACCCCAGCACTAGAATTCCTGGAAGAGCTACCAGATGGAACACATGAGACACTAATTGCAACTTTGCCTTGGTTCTTCCTTGTGTCTACCATAGAAAAGCTTCACTGAAAAGAGAAACCTGTTAAATCATCATCTCTAAACAAAACTCTCACAAATAGTAGTTGAGGGCAAAAATAGCAAAAGATCAAGTTCTCAGACCAAGTGGAATGACTTAAATCTTAAAACATGAAAGTTCCAATTTGGAGGTAGGGTACAAAAGGAACCCAATTTTCTTGTGGAAAGATATTTTTAACCAGTATCACAAAGTGTTAAAATACTATTATGTGCCCTCTGCTCACTAAGCATTTTCTTGTCTTGTAGTCAAACTTGGCTTGGAATAAATTTTTATCAAAATTGAAATACATATATTTTGTCAATTGCCAGTGAAGACATGGAAGCTCGACCACCTCAACATTGGAGATACCACTTGTCAGTGTACATACCTTGCTTGTTACATGCAGACATGTATTTCTTATATGCACTGTATTTCTGTGTGCAGTGGTAAACAGAAATTGTAATGTAGATGTTTCTTTGTATTGTAAAAATACATTAATGAAAAATAATTGTTTAACTGACATATTCAGGATAACAGAGGATGGTGGTATTCAGTGAGCCAGGATTTTATACTGCTTTACATAGGCAGTTTTCAAAAGAGAATCAATGTACCTTCTCCTAACCACAGAGTTGTTCTTTGCTTATCCAGTGGCTGCTGAGAGCAGGAGGAGCCCAGCTAACAATGGGATCACATGCCACTCAGACTGGGTGCAGTAGCACTCCCCTTCTGAGGGATTTGTTCTACTAGTAAAGCTGTAGATAG